>VWZF01005467.1:699707-743285 GCA_013396755.1 Sclerurus mexicanus
CCCCCGCGGGGTGCGGCTCCCGCCCCACGGGCACCAAAACACGCGCGGCGGCTTCGGGTCCGCGCTCGGGGAGAAGGAGGTTGGAAAAACGTAGGGTGGGTTTCAGAATGGGATGATTTGGGGTCCCTCCCGTAGCCGGTGACAAGCGAGGAGCAGGGGGAGAATTTACCCTTCCGAAGTTGGGGCAGAAATTCCTCCTGCTGTCGCCTGGCTTCCCGGCGAATTCTGCCGGGAGGACGGACTGTCACCTGCGTCCCCCTTAATGGGTTTTTCTGGATGAGGCCGTGGCGGGGCGTGGGGCATCCGCGCCGGTGTCGCAGCGCTCGGGGCGTGCGTGGCGGCGGGGGAAGTGCCTGGGTGAAGTGTCGTGCTCCAGGAGTTCTGCATCCCGCCGGGGAGATGCCGCAGGGTGCAAGCGCACTGGGCGGGAGTTGCAGGGCAGTTATTCGCCTTCTCTCATCCCCCCCCCGCGCCCCCCCTCTTTTTTCAGAGATTGGTTTGGCTTTGGTTTAGTTGCTGCTGTTGATGGTAGTTTTCTCGCGTGCCATTCTCCACCAGAAGTGTTTTGAAAAAAAAAAGCTAAAAATGCATAATTCAGTGTATATATATTGTCTAAAGGGGATGTATTTTTAAAGAGGAAAGAGTATCTGGTTGCCCATTAATTCTTCAGGTGTTTTCCATTTAAACTTGATGAGGAAATAATTCTTCTTTTTTCTAAGTAACCTTTCATATAATTTATCACACACAGTCAAAGTAAAGATCTCCTCACAAATATGCTACTGATTACTAGTATTATGCCTGAAACACTCCATAGGACAGAAATCAGCACATCTCCATGTTTTTAATATGTAAATTTGGAAAAGCCTTTCCTTCCATTTCATGACTCTGTGAGTGGCCCTGGTTAATCAAATGTAACTACAGTAACTATTGCAGGAGGCTGCTGATAGCCAGTGCAATTTCCTGCGCCACTCTGCTACAGCAACCTGATCAATTAATGCATCTTCATTACTTTGTCCTTAGCGTCTCTGAATTTTGTAGCATTTCCGTGAGAGCTCCAACAGGGAGACCCTGAAGTCTCTTTCACCTTCAGAGATGATTGAAGCCAAATTTGAAGAGGGGATAACTGCTTGAGTTACCTGGAGAGTGACACTGAGTTTCTGTGTATACATTAAATTCTGGAGGCAATCAAGTAGCCAGAGCTATCCAGGTCAGACTGGGAATCACCTCTGTGATGGGTTTTGCAGGGTCCTATGAAAAAAGCAAGTGATAAGCTTTTGCAACACACGTGGATTGCATTGCAAGCATGGGCTGGAGGATGGAGCTAGTCATGTAGCGGGCATGACTTGTGCAATGTGCAGGTCGTGCTGAACACCCTACAACTTCAGGAAGCCTGAGTTCACTGTGCAGAGCCTGCAGCAATATGAATTACAGGGGAAAAAATGCATTTGCATGTAACAAAAGCGGTTGGCTCATGTCCTGCGTGAGGAACTCATTTTTTAAAAAAAATAAAAATCTGGCTCCTGTTTCTGCCTCTGACACAAACTGCCAGTGTGTAGCTGTGGGCAAATCATTTCGTGTTTCACTCTCTCCCCTCTTCTCATCTCTGCCTGACCCACCAAGGGCTCGCCTGTCCTGGGCTGTCAGTTCAGACTCGAGCCCCTTACCTTTCCCTGGCTGCCTTGTGCACAGCAGTCTGAAACCGAATGTAGGTGGTACCATTCTGCTCCAAGGAGGTACAGTTTGACATTCAAATGCTGCTGCTGGAGCCAATCATACAGACGTAGCAGCCTCGAAGCAGCTCATCAATCTCTAATCCTATCCCTTTTCTAATCCAGTCATTCTCTGCTGCTAATCAAATCGCCCAGCCTCGTTGGAGCTGTGTTTGGCTGTGTGCTCACCCTCGTGTCAGCTAGCCTACGTCAAGGCAGGGAAGCAGTGGCAGTGAAGATGGGCTGAGCATCACCAGCTCTTCAGGACAGAGACTGTCTGTCACTTGAGGTTATAAAATCCATGGCATGAGAGGCCTGGTGTGATTTAGAAATACAAATTGTAGCTAGAGGGTAAATTGCAACAGCATTACAAAAAAATGGCCAGAAAATGACACCTCGGGCGTTCCTGCGCAGCCAGCTGTGTGCATGTCGGGAGGGAACGGAGGTGGAAGGGTGCAGCTCCCTCGGCATAACAACGCCATTCTTATTTTAGCATGGAAGACAGCCAGAGATAAGGAGTGGTTGTCATCCAGCTGGTTGGAGGATTAGGGAAAAAAAAGAAAAAGAAAAGCTTCGTGGAAAAATATTTTGATGTAGGTATTAAACAACAAAAAAAAGACAGATAACCTTGCAAGTGATAGACCAGCTACATAAAGCTGGCAGTACAACATCTCTCCCATAAAATCCAGAATGATGCTAATTAAGCCCAGACCCTTTTAAATGACACAGGGCTTTATTTATTTCAGATGTTTCTAGGTCCTAAAGATGGGGCCAAATGTGAAGAGTTTGATGTGGCAGATAGTTTAACCCCAATTACTTCTACATAAATCACGTGATTGTTACAGGAGCTGAGTACATCTGATGGGTGCCCCAGAGCTACTGATTAAGGAAAAAAAAAAAAAGAATTCTTTTAAAAAGTCCCCTGAAAAGTCTCTGAAGGTGGCCATCCTCTCCAGTGGTAGAAGGATGGGGATGTGGGAGCTGTTATGGTGCAGTATGCCCACTGCTCTGTATGCACAGGCAGCTGAAATGGTGGCTTTGTAGAACAGGCAGCTGGAGAAAGGGACATAAAATGGGAGCTGACAAATAGTCTTGATATGAAACTGGGATGAATAAATGATTTAGGGGGGTGCTTGCTTTTATTTTACTTTGAGAGGAAGGAGACTGTTGGTGGTGTGTGGTGGTAGCCACGAATGGCTTTCGAGATCAGGCTGTACTGAGTCAAGGCTCCAGAAACAACATCTATGGAATAACAATACAGTGAAACACTTTTCAGCATTGCTTAAGTGTCATAGACTGTCTTCAGGAAGAAAAAGTTTTCCTTCTCTTATGTTCAAAGCCATAGGCCTAAGACCTCCCAGCAGACACTGGATTTTCAAAAGGTGGCTGTATGAGAGGTGTTGGCTGCAGGGATTATTGTTAGCTTGTCTCAGTTCTCTTCGGGAAATTCCTTTCCTGGGTTTGCAATATTGCCTGTCCCTCCCAGGGCACTGAACTACTCTGTAAATAGGCCAGTCTGTGGATGAGCTGCTCTGCTGGGTGATTTAATGTTGCTTCTTAGTTCTGGCTTTCCTTCACCCCCTCTCCCCACCCCCAGTTCTCTCCATGCTGTTCTTTAATGCGTAGAGCTGTAACATGGGTGAGGTGAGTTTACAGGGTTGTATCTGTAGGATTTTGCCATCCTGTGGATGGCTGGATGTCCTGGGGGACCCCTGTGGCAGCTGCCGCTCCACACTTAAGTGCTGGTTTTAGGTGTGAGTGACTGGATCTCTCTGAGCGGGACCTGTTTCCAGTACTCTTATATTTTCTAGCTAATAGAATCATAGACTCGTAGGATTAGAGGGGAGTTTTAAAGGTCATCCAGTCCAACCCCCCTGCAGTGAGCAGGGACCTCTTTAACTAGATGAGGTTGCTCAGAGCCCTGACCTTTAATATTTTCAGGGATGGGGCATTTGCCACCTCTCTGGGCAGCCCGTTCCAGTCTCACCACACTCACATTAAAAAATGTATTCCTTATGTCTAGTCTAAATTGACCATCCTTTAGTTTAAAACCATTACCCCTTGTCCTAATGTAACAGGCCTTGCTAAAATGTCTGTCCCCATAGTCTGTCCCTGTCTCTCCTGTTGGTGCCCTTTAGGTACTGGAAGGCTGCTGTAAGGTCTTCTGGAGCCTTCTCTTCTCCAGGCTGAACAGCCCCAGCTCTCTCCGCCCATTCTCATAGGAAAGGTGTTCCAGCCTTCAGATNCTCACCACACTCACATTAAAAAATGTATTCCTTATGTCTAGTCTAAATTGACCATCCTTTAGTTTAAAACCATTACCCCTTGTCCTAATGTAACAGGCCTTGCTAAAATGTCTGTCCCCATAGTCTGTCCCTGTCTCTCCTGTTGGTGCCCTTTAGGTACTGGAAGGCTGCTGTAAGGTCTTCTGGAGCCTTCTCTTCTCCAGGCTGAACAGCCCCAGCTCTCTCCGCCCATTCTCATAGGAAAGGTGTTCCAGCCTTCAAATCATCTTTGTGGCCTCCTTTGGACCTGCTCCAACAGGTCCTCGTCTTTCCTGTGCTGAGGACCCCAGAGCTGGATGCAGGACTCCAGGTGGGGTTTCACATGAGTGGAGGGTGCCCTCGATCCCACTGNGTAACAGGCCTTGCTAAAATGTCTGTCCCCATAGTCTGTCCCTGTCTCTCCTGTTGGTGCCCTTTAGGTACTGGAAGGCTGCTGTAAGGTCTTCTGGAGCCTTCTCTTCTCCAGGCTGAACAGCCCCAGCTCTCTCCGCCCATTCTCATAGGAAAGGTGTTCCAGCCTTCAGATCATCTTTGTGGCCTCCTTTGGACCTGCTCCAACAGGTCCTCGTCTTTCCTGTGCTGAGGACCCCAGAGCTGGATGCAGGACTCCAGGTGGGGTTTCACATGAGTGGAGGGTGCCCTCGATCCCACTGTCTGTGCCATTGATGAAGATATTAAAGAGCACCAGTCCCACTGTGGACCTGTGCAGGACACCACTCATCACCATTGGGCATGTAGCTAGTTGGAAATGCTTCTCTGAGACATCAGGTACAGGGCTAAATGTTCTCAAGCATTAAACAAAGAGCCTGGGGTAGGTCTCCTATTCCCTTCACCCTCTTCAGAAAAATACTGTCCTTCAGCCCAGTAGCTTCCAGGTCCCCGTAGTGCTTGCACTCCCATTAGAGTGGCTAGAGAACAGCTGCTATAGCAGAAGGAAGGCCACTGCTGTTGACTTGAAGGCCAAGCTGGGTGTGGGTTTGGGTTCCCCCCTGCCTCCCCTATGGCAGGCACAGAGGTCTCAGAACAAGCCCCAGTACTGACCACGTCCATAAATGTCTAATCATTTTGTTATCTTCAGGTCAGTGATTGTGAGTGAGTTCTGACTGGCAAGAGAGGTGAAGGAAGTCTGCTGCAACACCTCAGTAAGCTTCAGTGGGGCAGGTGTCCCTCCTGAACACGATAGATGCAGTTCCAAATTCCATTGGTGGGGCTGATTTTGAAGACCAGTTTGAATGTCTGCATGTGCTTCAGCTTTTTAATTACTTCTGTGCTTTTCCTATGACATGGAAGCAAAGAGATAGAAGAAATGCAGTGGCCACCAAAGGGCAATGGCTTTTCCCTGCCCTGACAGCCAGTGTTCTCCTCGCAGCAAAGCCAGGTTATTTGGAGGAGTGCAGGTCTTGCATTCCAGCAAAAAATAATTTGTTAATGGCCAGAGAATAATCACTTTACTCCGAAAAGCCTCTCCAGCTGCATTGCACCAACTGTTCTTTTTCAGCCTCTGAATCCTTAATGACAGTAGCAGCTAATTTCTCTTTCTGTGTTTTTTTAGCTGCAATGTCCTATTTTCTCTGAGTTTATTGAGAAAATAATAGAAGTAATTACATAGCTACTTGTCACCTTTCAGAGAAGAAAACTTCTCCCTGGCTGAATGGCCAAGTTAGTTACTTGGTGACTGACTCAGACAATAGCGACTTTTTGTAGCTCATCAGCTATTCATCTGTGCTTAGTGAGTAAACTAATTAGCTAGAGGAGTATTACTGAAGTTATAGTCCATGGTTATCAGAACGCATTGAATAAACCAGTCACAAGCAGTATGACAACAGCACATGTACATTCTGTTGCATGTAAGCAAAAAATCCAAGAAACATAGGATCATGAGTGGCAATGTGAGAAATGTGTATTCATTGTGTTTATTTTCTTTCAAATTTGATTGTCTTTGAAAACTTACATGATAATACTGTACAAAACGGTTCCTGGTTTGAAAAATATTGGGTGGTCCATATATATCTATAATAATTAGGTTAAAGAAAAGATATTGGGGAGCACTGAACTAGAATGGGCAATGGAAGACATGGAAAAATAAGAGAAATGTGAAGTATTTTGTGTTTGCATGATACATGTCTTTCTGGTTGTTGGTGATGGATCACTTGCTGTAGTGCTGGATCCATGCAAGGCCACTGCAAAGCAAACAGGAAGGGCAACACATTGTTTTTTGTTCAGGATTTTCTTAACCAAGAAGTCAGGCATCACTGTCTGAATAATAGGTGCCTTCATCTCCAGCCTTGGTGATGGGGCTGGAGATCAGAAGGCAGCTCTTGGCCAGGAGGTCTGCCCTGTTCACATAGCCAAGCTTTGCTCTCCATGCTATGAGATGCTGAGGAGAGGCCAGAAGGAAGTAGGAACACATGTGCAGATATATCTTATTGTACCATTTTTTGTGTCATCGTCCCCCTTGCCCCCCTAACTGTTATATACTTACCAGGGAAGAAAATGAGAAGGATGGTTCCTTGTTGGGAAGAATCTTGTCTGTGTTACTGTCTTGGGCAGCTGTCTTTGGGGTTCTCAGAGCCAATTGTTGCAGGTGCCAAGCCCATTGAACTCACTGTATACAATGCCTGACCTTGGGGGAGAGTTTTCCACAGACACCACAGGAGAGCAGTTGGATCAGTGGGCTTCACCTGGAAGATCAGTGGAAGCATGGGTCTGCAGCCATGGAAGGTGTCCTGGTGTGACACCCAAGGATCCCTTCAGCCCAGGGTACTCTCTACTGGACAGAGCGTGTAGTATATAGATATAAATAAATATATATACATATATGCATAGACAGACGGTGCACGTGTGTTTGCATAAGCATATCCTAGAAGAAGGAGTGCACAGAAGAGCCTTTCTCTTGTAGTGTCACATGCTGTTCATTCGTCTCTGGTCTCAAGGGGATGGATGGAGTTACCTCTTGCCATGTTAGAGTGGATTACCAAGCCTTCTGTAATGGAAGAAACTGGGCTCTGTGTTACAGCTCTTCTGCATTGTGTGTGCAGGGTACACGAAGGGGTGTCATTCTCTCATGGGACTGGCGGTGCCAGGCTCAGTATCTCACATCTTCCCACACCATTGTAGCTAAGCATGTGTTCGTTCTGCAGAAAACTGCTTGGCCACGCTCCAGTTGTGCTAGAACCAGAGTAATGTAGGTGGAAGAAAACAGTTGCAAGGAATTTACTTCCCTGCTCAGTGAGGGAATGCATCTGCCTTTGGTTTGGGTTTGACGTTTAGGTCCTTAAGTGAGTTTTTTTGGATGCTTGGGTAGCAGCTGTGTTTGGCTATGAAATCATCACTTGTCTTTCAGGATACATTTTGGCTGTCACCATAGCTTTCTGCCTTCTAAAGAGGAGTATTAAACTGGTGGGGGTAGCCCTGGATGGCATCAGATGCCACAGACGAGAAAGTGTAAACAGCACATGGCTGTGTGCCATGGATCCCCACGTTCACAGTGTGTAACCCAGAGCGGTGGAGTGACCCTCCTGGAGGAACCGAGTACAGCCTCCCACCAGAAATGGTCAGTCAAGAGATGAGGTGGATGTCCTTGATCACGGACAGGCTTCAGACAGCTTAGATTCGCTTTGGTTACTGGAAAGCCTGGTCAACACCCTTACTTCGTATTTGCTTTCTGGTGGAACTGAAGAGCTCTTGGCTTTGAAGCATAAAGACTCAAATATTTTGAGACCTGATGAATCTGAAACCACTTTCCTTCAGAAGAGGTGCCACTGCATTTCCAAGGAGCTGAAGTTCTCAGTCTAGCAGCCTTTTATTTTTAAAAAGGAAGGAGGTGTTTTTATTAGAGTTTCCTGTTTTGAATTCTTTGGTTAAAGGGTATGAAGTGGTCAGAGGAGGGAGAGTTATCATTTAGGTCAGGGTTGTCTCTTTGTGTTTTCTTATTTGTATACATAATGCACATATATGAATTATTTTCATATGTATATTATATATTTTGATTTAGCAATTTTTCCCAGTTCTGTTGAAGGCTGCTACTTTAAGAAAATCTAAATATGGTTTCCTGTCAGGAATAGTTTAGATATAGCTGGTCCTGCCTGGGGCAGAGGGATGGGTTAGGTGACTCCTCAAGGTCCTTTTCAGGACCTTTTCTGTGGTTCTAGGCAGGTACTCAATAAAATTCAGAGTGGGTTGTGCTGATTATGCTGAAAGGGTTTTGCTCTAGCATTTAATGTGGATGTTTGTTTAAAAAAGGAAATAATGGCTAATTGTAGCATAGTTACTGCTGCTGCATTGGACAAATGTTTCTTTAAAGAGGAAAACAACTGATGTTACATTTTTAAACTAGCATCGTGATATCACTATGATTAATTTTTCCAGGAGCTTTGTGTTTTTTATATCTGCTTAAGTGTATTAACATTTTGAAAGGTCAAAGGTAAGCTTTAAAATGGATGCCAAATTAAGATGGATGGGAGGAAAATGACATTTACTTCTTGTTACTGCACATTGTTTGAATTTGACCAAAGGCAAAAACAAAACAAAGAACAACTCTCCCCCCCATACACTCACACGCACGCACACATGTGTGCATGCATGGACAGACAGTCATGTTCCCACCACCTGCCTTCCCTGCACACCTGGCCTGGGAAAATCTTATCTATCAAGGCTGATTAATCATGGTAATCATCATTATCACCCTAACAAAATCAGTAGTCCAGTGTCTAAATTTCCAGACAGCCTTCGTATCCCTTTCCAAAGTATATGATTTAACTGGTGTGAGTGGACACTGTAAATAAAAGTAGCCAAAATATTTATATTAGGAAAATATGGCTAATGGGAACCAGAACCACATTATCATTTCCTGCCCTTGCTGTGTTTGAGGTGATGATTTCATTGGGGAAGGGACTGTACCCTCATCCCTATTCATGCAGTTCCTTGCACACGAAGTTCCTGTGAAAACAAAGAATAAAATATGGTGGGAATGATGCCTTTGCTTCCAGTGGGAATGATGGCCGGTCCCAGATGAAGGCGAGGCTTTAACAGAGCTGCTCTGTGAACATACCAGTGCGCAACAACTTTGGTTTTGGACAAAGTGGCATAGCTCAAGGGAAGGACCAAATCTGATTGATGTGCATCATTTCCACTCTAGCCTTTAAATGATGATGGGGGGCTAGGCTGGTGATGTGCTCTGTGCCTTAAGGATCTCAGCCACTGTCTCGTTCAAGGGACCCAGGCTGTTTTTGTGGATGTTGTTTCACAAGATAGATTCGTTCCCGTTGCCTCATGAAATCTGCTAACCCAAGGTGGTTCGTTTTGGGTTTTTAAAAAGAAAAAGGGAAAAAGAAACCGCTAAAATTTCTTCCAATCCATCTTCCTGCTGGTGGCAGACGGCATCCTGCATCAGCCTCTGACTGCCTGCAGCACGTCCCCAGCCTCATGTGGACAGCAAGGGCTGTGTTGCCCTGGGAAGAGCTGCAGGGTGCCAGCTGTGGCCCAGCCATCGGTAACAAGAAAAGGCAATGCTGCTGTTCCCGTGGCCGTGCTTACCCACCACCCTCCGGCAGCCAACGCTCCAGCCCCTCGATCCCGGGGAAAGTGGGAAGATCCCTCTTGGGCTCCCTGGTCTGGGGTTGCTGCCCAGAGAGGAGCACAGGGACAGGGAAGAGAAGGATTGGCAGCAGCACCCTGAGGGGGGGAAAGCTGCAGTGCTCAACCCTGCGCTTGCACAACAGCCCGAGCTGTGTCTGAGGATGGGATAAGGGATGGTCAAATCCTCTCCTCCCGCCCCAAGAAGCAGCAAGCTCTTCTAAGCATCCCTTTCTGGATGCTGAAAATGTTTGACCAAAAAAGAAAAACAAAGGAGAAGGAAAAACGTCAGTTGCTCAAATGCTTTGTTCCAGCATGAAAGTGTATTTTTTGTTTCCAACTGAATGGATTCTTTAAAGGCATCAATACCCTCTAAGTTGAACAAACTAAACAGTTTTATTTTTTCATTTTACCAAAATAGCAAAAATGGTTCCTAAATCACTCAACCCAAACATTTCTTTTTCTTTTTTTTTTTCCCAGCCCAGCCACTATAGCAAAAAAATTCATTATTTGCGTAGCTCTAATTGCAGTGATTAAACAAACAGAGCAAACGCCGACCCTTTGCAGAGCCTCATCACAGCCCCAGAGCCAGCTTGGTCTGTATTTTGTCAGCAGCGAGGGAGATCGGAGCAGCTTTGTGTAGACTGAAAATAAATTACCGACTTTCTGGTATTTTTTTTTTCCCCTTGCTGAACTGATACACTATCAGTTCAGAGAATGAATAATTTTGCCCTTTCTCTTGGTCGCAGGCTGAGAGATACCACTCCATAGTGAACCTAGTACAGTTTAAAAAGCATTTGGATTTTCAGTGCTTTGTTCACGTGTTATCCTTAAGTTGCAACCGCTGGTGCTGTTACTAGAATAACGTGAAGGGTTGCTCTTCTGTTAGTAATACCCATATTAACAGAAAGGGATGAAAAACAAACATCTACATCTATTTTGGGTCTTTTTTCTGGGAAAGTGGCAGGTACCTGAAGACAGGGTTAAAGAAAATTTTATCTGGCTACAGTTCCATCCAATAGGAACAAACAATTTTTTGGACATTTTTTAATGACATTTATTTATAGCAGGTAGTGCACAGGCGGCTGCTATTTCTCAGCATGCTGGAAGAATGTTCTCCAGATGGTGCTTACTGTTTATGCTTTTATTCACTTCGCTTGAACACAGCAGCACTCTACACAAAACATGGAAAATTGGAAAATAAAAACAATTATGTTTTTACAAAGTGCCATGTGATCTGCCGAAATGTCTGAGTTGACTGATGAGCTGTGCGCGGGGGCAGCGGGAGGGATCACGCCTGTCACAGGAACCCCGCATGGGGCACAGGCATCGCCCCAGTTGAGAGGGACTTGCCCTTCTCTCTCCAAAAGGTCGCTGTGAGCAGGGTTGCTAATCCTACCCTTGTGCCTGTGCCTCTTCTGCCTCCCTTTTCCTGCGCAGGGATTTGACTGAATGTAAAAGAAGGGGTTATAACAGCAATATTTTTGTCGGGTTTTCTGTGACTGTGCAGCCTCAAGGTGGAGAGACGTGAGACAAAGCATTTCATAAACCTTGCCTGTGCCACCATGTTCCTTTGGCTTCTAATCTCAGTGAAAAATAAAGAATTAAGGTCTTTGGCTGATCTGACTTTGGCTATTGCTTTCAGAGGGAACTGATGTCCAAAAGGACTGGCGTGGTTCATGATTTCTGTACTTACAGTGGTGAAAATAGATATCCAAATGGTGGGCATGCTCTTGCAGCTTCTGCAGTTCTGCAGCTTCTGTAGGACTACTCACATGAAACATTTCCAGACTGGAAGCTTTAAATAAAAGACTCTGGAATCTGAAGAATTTTTTCATTAAAAATTCTTGTGAAAATTGGGAAAATAATTATTTAAATTTCATTTAAAAAATCAAAACAGAAGACCTCCAGGCAATTATAAAAATAGATGTCAACAAGCAGAGGGGGGAAAAGTCCTTTATATTTTTATATGCATATATATCTCAACATATGTACTAAAGAAATAAGTATTTCTGGCTTCTACTAAAAAAAAGCAGAATAGGAAAACAACAAACCTGCAGAACTTCGGGACAGTTTTTCAAATAGCAAAAAACATAACAATTTTAATATTTCAAACAGGACATTATTATTATTTGTTTGTGAATACGAGCCTTCAGATTCCTTTGAAAACTAGTTTAAAGCTGGCAATGCTTTTAGTGAAATTAAGTTTCAAGGAATTAATGCGTAAACAGTTGTCGGACTGGTTTTGGGATTTTCTTTGGTAAATGGGCAGTGCTGCACAGCACTTCGATTCCTCTCCCTTGCCCGTTACCCAAGAGACAGCCCTTTCCCAAGCAGAATTCTTGCTACATCAGCTCCATGCTGTTTATCTTCCGTTGCTCCCTTGGCAGTTATTATTTCTTAATGTGTTAATTGTAGTTCCTGGACCCTGGTGCGTGAGGGTGTGTAATGTTCATGGTAATGATGCCGACGTGTTCGCTAGTTCCTGGAATCGCAGAGTGAAAAACTTAGATGCGGTCTGGGCACAGGGCATCCAGTAAGAGAAATCAATTAGAAGAATTCAAATAGCATGGAAAGAATAAAGTGGGTAATTGGGAAGAGTAGACACTGGATTGGGATGGGGGGTTTTTTTGCTCGTTCAGTTATTATTCCGTCTATGGCTCTGGCTTTGTGTGAGATATATATATGTTTTTTAATTAAAACTTGAATTATGTCACTTGCTTTCCACCTTTTAACAGTATTTCACAGTAAATTTCATTCCTAATAGCGAATAGTCAGGAGTAAGGAATGACTTTGCTGAGTGATGGGACTGTTAATTATTAAAAAGAAACCTACGGATTTAAAACAAATTAGACCTCATTAAGTGTAGGTCTGTTTCCACACAGACCAGCGGACATGAAAAAGCCCCTCCAGGAGCATGGAAAATCGCATTTTTTAGCTGACACATCCCTGGCAGAGATGCTCCTGGACTGGTGTGGGGTGCATTCTCTCTTTTGATTCATGTCAGAGGTCCCCAGTCTCTGATCTCAGTTCAAAACCTGTGAGTTTCTTGCATCTCTTCCATTTCCCTTCCATCTTTCCTGTCACGCTCAGCCACCCCTCACATACTGCCCAAACCTGCCTACGCGTGGGAGTCCCACCTCACTCTGGAGGTGACTGCTGCCTATCAGCAGCTGGATCCACCTGGCTGCCCGTGTGGGGAAGCCAGCACCTGGACAATCTTGGTGCTGAGTGGATTGTTTGTTCCAGGTTTAGTGAAGGAGGAAAGACAGGAAAATTCATTAGTTTTTGAAGGGAGGGAGATCTTTGACTTCTCCTTTGGAGCTCTTTCCATGGCCAGGCTGTCAAACTATGTAGGATAGATCTTTCTATTCCCGGTGGCCGGGGTGGGGTGTTTCTGTTTTTGTTTTTTGGATGTACTTTGTTATCCAGACTCACCTGTGACTCTTAAGTTGTTTGTATTTCAGAGTTATTCTGTGTGACTTTAGCAAAAATCCAAATCCAAATTGATTGTTGGAGACTCTACACTCAAAACATACATAAGCACAGCATGTTTTAAGCTGCTTTTCTGAAATTTTTTTGAGACAATGGGTGAGTGCATCCACAGGAGAATCCTAATAAGGAGAGTGAAAGGTGGCCTGTAGTGAACATTTTAATTGTATGTTCCCAGGCATGCCATGTATGGGCTTTGCTGTCTCGCTGAGACATCCCCCAAATCATCCCTGGCATTACAGGCAACAACATACTCATATCAGGAGAAGAAACGCCCATTCTGCTGGCTAGAAATCAGCAATAACATTTTGACATCTGTGCAACAGTTTAAAATGAATTATTCAGCACATAGATCGTGCTATTTGAGCAGCCAGCACATCTCTGCCCATTTACTACTGTCAGTCCGTGGTGGAGATATCATTGATGCCAGTGGGAGCTGAGCACATGGGCTGGGGGTAGGTTTTGGCCCATAGCCTGGAACAGCATTTGACAGCACCCCTGCAGAATATGATAGGAATAATCTGCTTTGCCACTAGCAAAAGGCCAAAAGACAATGCCAGTCTGTTTCTTCTCTTAGAGCATTTTAAACTGATGCCGAAGAAAAGTCTTAAGAATTAAAGAAATCATTAATTGTTTGACTGTTTTGAGTTCTGCTTTAAGGAGTGAAACTTGTGTGTAATTTTGATGAAATCAATGTATTGCATATGATTCCCCAGAAGCCCTAAGCATCTCTTGCCTACTGGGAGTAAACCCAAGTACAGACTGGCAGCAGGGCCAGGCCAGTCTCCAGCCTCTGCCAAGTTAGAGGGTTAAAGTGAAGCAGTTGCTAATTCCCATCAGCAAAGAAAATTGATAAGATTCATGATGTAAGCAATATCTGATGTGGAAAAAAAGGTGATCTGCTGTAAGAGCACACTTTGGGGAACTGCAGATAGGGAACTGGGAGGAAACACAGATAACTAAACACCAGCAAAACCGGATCCATTCAAGGTGGGCATTCAGGAGAGAAAGTGGACATTTATCTTGTGTTTAGCTTTCTAATTCGGAAAGGTTGTCTGAATTAAAGCAATGTATGTGCAGTGAGAGTCTAACATCTGCTATTGCACAGGGTGCCTGTTCCCTGTAGCTGCATTTTTAAATATGCAGTGTCAAACACAGTATGGAATTGTTCTATTCTGTGGGTTACTGTCCTTTCCTCACCCCTCTTTAAGGACTGTGTTGTAGCTGTCCACTGATGCTTATTTAGCTGGTAAAAATTTAGGAGCATTCAGATGGCATTGCGGTGTGCAGCAGTATCATCTGCCCATCATTGTCCATGCATTTTCAGGTGGCTAACTAAAATTCCAACCTGCCTCAGTTTCTACCTATTCTTCCATTTATGTGTAACACGTAATACCCTACAGTGAAAGGAGCTCAGTGCTAGCCATGAAAAGGCAAAACATATTATCCAGGTAACTATAAACCAAATGGCTAGTGTAATGAAAGTTAAGCAAGTTCTTACGTCCCCTGAAGTCGAATTTTAAGGTTATAGTTAAATCTTGCATGCAATAAGAGTATATCCTCTAATAGTAACAGTGTAGCTGTAAGGTTTTCGAACCCCTGTGTGTGTATAGCTTTATGTTTGGAGTCCCCAACAGCTTTGCAATAAGCTGAAAGATGCAAAACTGTGATGAGTACCATGCAGATCTGGATCCTCAGGTGTGGTGTTCAGCAGGAGGTGGGACCTGGCTTCCTCAGCCGGTCCTTGACAAGAGTGGTTCTGCAGTGGATGCTGCTGCAGCTGGATGTGAGTCAGAGTGTGCAACCCAATGTGGTTATGCCTGCGTGGTACTTTTGGAGGGACTAAAGTCTGTTCCAGCTCTTGTAGGGCTTCCATCACCAACTTTCTTCTGAATGTTCTTGCCATCTTTGATCCACTCACCATCACTGCACTCCCTTGGGGCAGGAGGATATTGTCCCCCCCATGGCAGGGAGTAGAAGAGGCACAGAGAGATATCAAACACGATTTTAATAGTTAATTTTGTGTCTGCATATGTGGAGATATCTCTGAGGGAGGGTTCCAAAGCACCTGTCTGTAGTTAGGACCCTGTCTGTCCTTACAAAGCTGGTTCAGAGAGGCACCATGTGGGAAGCTCATGAAGGGGGCTGTGAATGTGCATCTCCCCATTGTCAGAGCAGAAGAAGGTGCCTTGCTAGTGTAGATGTGGGATGATGGGTGAAAGGGGGTGTGCAGTGCAGGAAAACAAGGAGTAGGGTAAATAACTGAAGTAATATATGTATGAGGGTGAAGAAGGCTACCTGGTTTTATTGCCACTTGATGGGAAGGATGTGTGTAGCTTGTGTGCATCCATTAATTAGTGATGCAGTTGCTCCATGCTGGTATCAATAAAACCTGAATAGTACATGATACCAGCCCTTGATTGCTTCCTTTTTTCCACATCCCCTTGTGAGGATGTGTATATCAGTGCAGCTGTGCACTGTATACAGTGTGTATGTACTGTGGCTGCCTGCATAAGAAAAGGACAGTAAAATAATTTAGCGGCTAGTTACCTCCCATGTGATTTATATGTGTGTTTATAAAAGGATTTTTGATACACAGCACTCTCTAATGTGCACGAAATAACCAGTGTTGTTTTCTTTCCTTTTCCTGAGACACATTAATTCCTAAAATGGCTCCTGAACAGGCTTTCCTAGGTATGTGTAGTGACTGCAGCGTGATGGGTTAGCAACAACAACAACAACAACGAAAAAGGCTGTCCTTCGTTTCCTTTATATGCACATTGTGCAGCTTTTCAAACAGTGCATCAAACAGTGCTGGCTGGAAATTTCCAGGCCCATTTCCTGCCTGGTGCATGCTCATAAAGCAAGATTGTCTGTACGGTCCGTAGCTGCAGTACCGCAGAAAGTCAATAAAGAGCTGACCACCTCACCTCTATCAAAAGCAGTTGAGAAGCCCTGCCTCATCTGCCTTGTTAAAACCACACTTGACTCCTGCAGAGAAACCTAGCTGGGAACCTTGAAGAGGAGGGATAAAAAAGGAGACTGAAATTGCAGTGAGTATTCTACAGCTAGGTCTTGCAGTAAGGTTAAAGAGTGCTTATTGTAAAATAAACCAAAAAGGTAGCTTCATTAAAACAGGGAAATGCCTGCATTTAATGCAATGAACTTCTGACGCTCCTACCTACGGTATGGCACAGAGATAAGATGAATTAGTTATTGCAGCAATGAGCAGATTTAAGTAGCTCCCTAATGGATTTGTATTTTGAATTTAAATATGTAAATGCCTATTATATGCAAGTGTGTATATACTTAATCTTTGCAAGAAAAGGCATGATGTAGAAATAGGGGCGGGAGATAGAATTTATACTGCAAAATGTATTTTAGTGTGCGTTTGAAAGGATATTTGGGGTTTTTTTCTTTCCCTTATATAAGAGTAATTGATTGAATGTTTGCCAAGCTTTCAGTAGTATCCATCAGGAATCCTCACTCCCACCTTCTCCAGGCCTGCCAGCTTTTTCTCACCTTAAAATGAAAAAAGGAGAGAACTTTAACAGAAAGATCATTGCTTTAGCTTAATATTGTAAGATTTCAGAGATTGAATTTTCTGATAGTAATGAAATGAACCCTGAGTTGTGCCATGAATTTGATTGCAGTTAATTTGATTTTTCAGATGCTCAACAAAGCTAGCCCATTAGCTTTAATCTCACATGCTTTGGGTTTGTACAAACTGGTGTTTTTATGTATGTATTGGTACAGATAGCATGAAAATCTCTCTCTGGTAGTTCAATTTGTAGCAAATACTGTCAATGAGGACTTACTAGCTGTAGTGCTGCTGGAAGTAGTCTCCATTGAGTTGCTGACCAGTAATCCCACTATGTTTACTGCTTTGATAGTACAGGGTTAGTTTTCTTTTTCACAGGGAAAAGTACAGCTGAACATCTCAGCCAGGAGACACACACAGACTCTGTCCTGCAGATTTTTCCAGTTCTCATTGGTCCGAATGAGAGTAGTCGTGATTAGCAGTGACTCTTGTCAGAAAGGAGTTTTTTGGCTGAAACTCACAATTCTGTTTATGTGATTTGCCTCCTCAGACTTCAGAGTGAATGTGCTCCTCTTGGTGTAGTATTTGCCAAGAGGCAATAACTGTGGGGTGGGGCATTCCCCAAGGTGGTCCCAATGTCTGACCTGTTCTCCTTACATGATTTATTGTCAGTCAGCAGTTAATAAGATGGTGGAAGATGGCTGTTTATATATATGTGTGTGTATAAATAATACCAGCTTCAGATAAGAAAGTATTTGGTGATGTCAGAAAACTATTAATACACAGCTGCAGATAACTGGAACAGTGTTATGGAGCTGATCATGTGTGGGAAAAACAGGAGGGAAATTCTGCAGCTGGGAGAAGATGGGTCACTGGGGGGCAAAAAAGTATGAAGGATGCAGTTTCCAGAAGAGAGGAGAAACAAGACCGGGGAGGAAAGAGAAGAATGACAGGGGCACACAAGTTGGGAGTGATGCCGCAAGTTCTCCAGGCGATGGGCAAATGTTGAGCTGCCAAGAAGATAACTGCCATGAGCTGCTCGTGGTAGGTCCTGTAAGCAGGAGAGTGCAAAGTCTCAACAGAAGTCAGGGGATATATTACTTAGCAATGTGTGGAAGCGAAACTGCCCATAGATGGGAAGAGGGTTGAACACATGACTGGAGACAAGGCGTTTTGTCTGGATCTATGCCACTGAAGTACACGTCAGGCACTTGCAGAGCCAGGAACCAGTCTATCTCCTTCCAGCTCCTTCTTCCATAGCAAAACTGCCAGAGGGTCATTTCCTGGCTCCAGTGCAGAGGGGCCTGGGACAGCCCTGCTCCTCACTTGGGTGCTTCTGCCCCAGTCCTATAGGGGTCTCCTGAAGGTCATGGCCAGCTGCCTACAGGAGCAAGACCGGGCATATGCCAGTACCGCCCCCGTCCACCTGAAACATTCACGTGTCTGGCCTGGGGTGGAGTGGGACACTTGCACTGGGGCTGATCTGAGAGGTCCCCAGTTCTGCAGTTTGGGCAGGGTGAGTAGCTGGGTACCAGGGTGTACTGCAGCAGGGAGCTGTGTCCTCCTGCAGGATGCTGGCATGCCTGCACCTCTGCAGCATCTTGGATCCTGCCAAGTCACAGTGCAGGAGTTCTTCCTTGCTTACTACAGGGCAAGGAGAGGTTTTGTTATTCATAGCTTACTATATTATAGGCTTTGGGTTGTTTATTTATTTCTTCTCTTTCCTTCATGCTGCTTTTGGTGTCCCCATCTGAAGGCAATGTGCATGGTCATTTTGGTTGCAATTAGGCAAACCCATTCAGCAGCAGAGGAAGGGGAAAAAGCATTAAAGACAAAGCACTGATGACCTCACCAGAGAGTCCTGTAGTGCCAAATTTAAATTGGGGATTGCCAAATTGAGGGTGGGGATAGAAACCTCATCTTTCTCTTCAGGGGGTGCTGAAACACAGTACTTTGCAAATACTCAGGCAACAGAGACCATTAAAGCACCCTCTTGGCATGGAGCTGCCCAGGCATGCCAGCTTTTACCCCATGGTAGACAGTGCTTGGTCTTCCATGGGAATCTATATCCATAGACTCCATGCTACCAGCCTGCACCTGGCACAGCAGAGACAGCATTCTCCCAAGAGGGATGTGCCTTTCCCCACGGCTGAGGCTGGGAGCAGTGTGAATCATTACCAAAAGGGATGATACAGCTTTCATGCTACCACTGTTACACTAATTCAGAGGCAGCATGTTCCATGTGTCTCAGCCAGTGCTAGCTGGAAAGGAAGCAATTTTACACGTCAGCAATTTTTTATGATTAATAATATTAACCTGCCTTAATTGAAAAATGGGCTGCTGCCCTTAAGAAAAAATTAAGCTGCAGGAATTAGTATCTAACCTCTTTATAATAAATGTGTATTCTTACACGCTGCGTATTACTGGCACTGCTTTTAGAAAGAATAATTCTCTGTATAGTAATAAAAAATTGTCCCATGTTGTTTGTAGTTGCGTGGCACCATTCTGTCTGGCTGACTTGGCTTTAAGAGCCCGAACGCTTGGGAAGAAGCAGGGTGAGGATGCCGAAATCCTTTTAAAGGGAATTTATGTACAAACAGGGGGATGATGTGTAGGCTCCAAGCTCTGCTATCAGTTGTTATTGCTGAGAGATAGTCACGGGGAGTCGATGCCAGACGGAACATTAGCCATTGCTGGCCTTGGTGCCTTCGTGGGAAGTCGGTCATAAAGTCAGTGAGGGCTCCTGTTTGTGGGATTTTTAAACACCAGTGAATCATTTTACGTAATAAAGCAGTTGTCGCTGGGGTGAGTTTGTGTAAAGGTCTTTGTGAACCACTTTCTACCAAAACAAAGCTTCAGAAGGAGGGAGAGGCAATGCCGAAGGACAGGGAGATTTGTTATGCCCAGCAGAGAGCTGGCAGTTTGACACTGCTGAGGTTTGCCAGGCACGCAGTGGGAGTGGGGAGCTGTCTGCCTGTGACTGCAGGTGGTGCCAGAGACGGGGCGAGTCATGACTTCAAGTCATCAGACTCCTTCCATGGGCCTGGCCCTGCGACTTTGTCTTGTGTGAGGCAGCCCAAAGAAGCTGGGATTAAAGAAGGTGAGACGGTCTGGGTCTCCAGTAGGGACAGCTGGGGACAAAATGAAGTCATTAAATTCCTTTCGGCCATACTGCTGCCCTGGCATCATCCATCTCTCCTGCAGGTTCCTTGGAGGACCATCGCTTCAGCAGCAGGCTCACGTACATGTGAGGGGTGTGAATGTGACATGTTACAAAGGCCTTATTCCCCAAACCTAGAGCTTTTAAATCACCTCTAATCTACTTAAATATTGCTTACCTAAATGTTTGAAGGTTGTGTGTCATTCACTGGAAACATGCAGTGAAAAATGTCGCCTGTGGTGGAATCACTGGTGCTTTCCAGTGTCCCTGGCCAGAAGGGTGCAAGGAGTCTCCTCTCTGTCCTGGAACAGTGCGAGGGTCCTCATGAGGAAATAGATGCTTTGATGGTGCCATCTTCCTTGGGAGGGCAGCCTGCCCACAGTTTGGGGCTGTGGAGGGAGGAGGAGGGTCTGGGGAAGGAGCCAGGAGTGTCTGTGGATGGGGAGGCACAGTGGCTCTGTAGGGGTGCTGGGAGCACAGTGGGGCTGTCCTCCCCTGTGCCTTGGCCACAGCCCTTTGGACTGCACCCGCCCAGAGAGGTCCCCAGGATCCTCCCCAAACCTGCTGAGCGAGCGGCAGCAGGTGGGCTGGGACTGGTGGCATTTTCCTGGTGCCGTGCTGCATCCCTGATTTGTTGCCACTGCCTGTGTAGGTTGACCTGATGCATCCTCACACCCGTTCTCTGGGGTCCCTAAGTTTGTAGCCAAGGTCTTCTTAGTTATCTCTTCCTTTGTATTTCAGCCAGGGTGCCTATTAAAGCAGACAATGAGGAAGTCTGCATTAAAATGCTTCCTTCCTTCCATCCCTCCATCCTCCCCTCCTCCCAGCCCCATCCTCCTTGTCCCTGGAGGAAATGCTTGTCTCTGCCAAGATCCTGCCTTGCAAAAGTAAACAATATGAAATTACAATAAAATGTTTTGATTTGCTGGGCCTGACATTCAGAAGCTGCGCAACAGAGACTTACAAAAAAAGGATCTTCTATAGATAGCCAGTGTGAGAAAAAAAATAAATCTCTCGTTTTGGGTGTTATTTAGATCCAAGTATCAGGGCAGCGCGGATAGAGAACAGCGGATTTTGTCGCCAAACCTGAAGGTTCTTAGAAGGTTTATACTGTAACATCTGTCAGCAGCTTTCCGCCTGCTATCTGTGGGTGACTGGCCTATTGCACAGTAATGTCAATATTTGGGACTCTGTCTCTCTCTCTGTGTATATGTACTGTTGTTGCTTGACTGGGTGGTGTTCTGAAAGCCCTCAGAAGGAAATAGATGAGCTGAAACTTGTTTCCTCCAGGGCTCTTCCAAATAACTCAGAAGAAGGCAATCTGAAAGGGAGGTGTAATCCCTCAGAGATGAGCTTCCTTGGGCGCTTGTCAGTTTAGCAGGCTGGGTAATCTGCGCTGTCATCAAGATTTGCTGATTAGCTGTAGTGAAGCTAGTTGGCTTTGGCATTTCATTAGGGAAGTTTTCCATCGTTTTTCATCCTCGGTCTTGGTGCTGTGAAATATGGCTGATGTAGCTTTGTTATGCTTACACCTTCCAACATTCGTGCAAGTTGATTCTGGGGCTGCAAACATCGTATCTGCTGAGGATTTTTTAAATCATTGCTTGTTTACAAAAGACTAACTGGGTCAAAGGCTAATTTTGGGAAGGATTCGCTTCCCCCAGTGCTAACTAATAAATTTTCATCTGAGTATCGTAAGTTACCCAACTGTTATCTCCCAAAGAAGGGATAAAAGCAAACACTATTTATCCTATAATCTGCAAATATTTTGAAAAGTGAGCCAGAATATCAATAAAATGGCTTATCATCAAGGTCTTGTAAGACTCTTAAGGACATTTATTTAGCAAGCAAAATGTTAAATTTAGAGGCAAGAACTGTGCAGATGAGGAGGGAATCTGTATGAGTGACAGCATTGTAAATTGTCTTGGGGGTTCAAGGAACCAGGGAAGGACACTGTGTCCTGAAGTCACTCTTTCTCAGAGATGTCTCTGCTGGTAATCACCAGTTGTTGTTTCTGGTGACAGTGATTGAGGGGGACAAGGCAAAGGATCACCCTGTAGGCTCCTGCAATGGCGAGCAGAAATAGGGATGTGGCCTGATTTATTTATGGCGGCTAGATGTGCCCTCACTCTTCCTGCAGGAGATGGGTCCCTGTCCTTGGAGCTTCAGTTGGTGTCCCCAATGTCCTCTCCCAACCCTTTCCAGCCCCCTCCGAAGGCTTGCTGCCCCAAGGGCTGGCGCACGCCGGGTTTGTGAGCTGGCACTGCAGGACGTGATCCAGAGGCACATCTTGCAGGGCAGCCTGACAAGTCCGTGTTGGGGAGGAGTGGTGCCAGCCACTGTCTTTGTGGGTCTGCATCCCTTCTGGCTGTCCCACTGCTGCGAGCTCCCCCGGCACTGCAGAGCGTGTGAAATGCCTGCTGAGGGACCTTGACTCTCTTGGCTCCCTAAGGTGGCCGTCCTAAGGTCTAACCTTGGTGCTATAGGGAAGAAGGGGTGAATGGCCAAGGCAAGACTTCTGGGGACAGCCAGGAGGGATGTGTGGCACAAGGTGTGCAAGGCAGGGCTCAGCAGGGGCAACAGGACCCACCTTGCAGAGGCACATCCTTGTCCCTCTTTGGCCACGTTCCCCCCTCATTTATGCCTCTTTCTCCCTCACTGGTGCTGTCTCGCATCCTTTGCTTCCCTGTCACCCTCCTGTCCCATAGATACTGTAGACAGTGGCATGAGGGCTCTGGTATGTGAAATCTGCCTTAACTTGCTGCTTTATACTTCTGTTGCAAAACTGGGAGTGAAAGGCAAAGTTTAGTTAAAAAATTATTTACTGTGCTCTAATCCAGCTGAAAAATATAAATAGAATTAACGTAAGTGTTGGACTGCATATTTTAGGGCTTCAGTGATTTATCCATGACTTATACCATTGTAAACTGAAGGTGAAGTTATACCTTCATAGGTCTGGGATAACAAATGATTGAACTGAACCTCTGCTGGGTCCTTCTGCTTGAATTAATTTTAGTGACAGAAGATAGTACAATCAGCAGAAATGTCCTGGACTGGGCACCTTCCACACGCATAGGTTGGTTTGGGATAAAGCAGGAGTTCCTGTGGCATGTATTCCTGTGATCCAAAAAATGCAGAAATGTTAAAAATATAAGTTTATGTGTGTGTGTGTGTGTGCGCACATGTGGACCTACAGATACATTGCTGTTCCTATAGAAGGTAAATATTGAATCTGAATATTGATGTAGCAATTTAGAAATAGCTTTCCAAGAGAAGGTGTCTGCACTGTTATATTTACCAGCATAATGAAATCAGACAACCTTTCAATCCATAGATCACAGTACAATGTTTGCCATTACAATTTCTGTGGTTGTACTGAGCAAGCAACACTATCCAAAGAATTTTATTAAATCAAAGTAATGAAATTGAAAATCTGTATTGACTCTTCTTTGGCTCTTTCAAGTTCTTTTACATTTTGGCTGAGAACATATCTTGTTTGCTTTCCAGACTCCATTTTCCGTAGTTTATTTCTCAGATTGGAGGTCATCTGTTAAATTGTACAACCTTGGGGTGTAAATCTGGGGATGCTCTCTGTGGTGTTTACTGGCTGCAGCATAACACATTTTTTAATAATCTTCACTATTGTGCTGATTTGAGAATTTAAAGCACAAAATGGGTCTAAGCAGGCCACAGGAATTTGTGGCTTCAAGGCAATGATAAGAAATTTCTTAATGGCTTAGTAAATGACAACATGCATTTAAAGTTGGTTTTTGGTCATTGCAAGAAATGCTATTGCTTGGGAATGGCTTCAGTGTAATATTCTTTCCTTCCAGAAGACAAAGTGCAAGGGGATTTGTACATGGGAGTGACTGCAGGCGGAGAGTAGAATATTTTCCTTCAAGAGCTTTACATTGTCCTCAATACATTTTCATTCCACACAAACTCAGTTCCTGCAGTTTTAGCTGAGAACAGGTTTGCAGATCACATTGTGGGGATGCCCTGGGACTCCAGTGCTTGCTGATCACTTTGTTTGGGCATTCACTCCAGATCAGACCTTCGCAGTTAGGTTGTGGAGAAGTCTGTAAAAGAGCGTGATCTCCCCAAGTACACCTCTTTGCATGAACTGTCTTTCTGTGGTATGATGAAGACACCCCAATTCTTCTTCCACTTTCACAGTTATGAGAATAGATCACTTCCTCCATTGCGGTCACTGGAATGTTTAGAAACTCAGTAGACATTCCTCAAGGAGCCTACTTTCTGCAAGCCAAGGACACTGCACAGCAGCTCTTTACTTGTCACTGCTTTGTGTATCTTCCCTAACACTTAGTTTTCCACCACCCCTACTTCTGTGCTTCTCTGCAGCTTCATTCATCTTATCCCTTGGGTCAGCAGCTCTAGGTTTCCTTCCTCCATTTACCTGTTCCTCTTCCCTAGATCAGTCATACATATTTTTGGGTTTGGGGGCTTTTTTTTTTTTGATTGGTTGGGTTTTTTTAATGCCCAGAATTCTCTGTGTCTTGTACCCCACACCATCTCCACTTTCCACAGCAGTTCCCAGAATTGGATCCCCCAAACTCTCCACTGGTGCCACATCTCCATGTGCTACCACTTCCTTCCTCTGCAGCTAGTCCTAGGAATAAATCATGAAGCATGTCAACATAGTGGCCTCTCTTGGGAGGATGTGTGAAGTTTGAGATGAATGGTGGTGTTCTGCTAGAAGGCGTTTGGTGACTGCTATCAAGTGGTCCTTTGATCTGGAGACAACTCAGAGGTCCCCACAGTTCTGCGATACAGATGTCAGGAGCTCTGCATCCTTCCTATTCTTTTTGCTCCTTGCTTCAGTTTTTTGGGGCATGCTCATGGTCTCCACGGGATTGGTGTCTGATCTGCTTGCAGAAGTATCCACATCACTGGCATTGCTCCGTTGCAGCTCTCTGAAGCTGTTGCACCAAAATCCCACCAAGCTGAATGTAGGGCTTCACAGACTGGGACCTGATGATAGGGGAAAATGTGTTTTTCCATAAGGATCAGCAGTAGACTTCCAAGGCACTTGAGTAGGAAGCGGTTATACCTACTTGAACAAACCCAAAAGCCAATATTTAATAACTTCTTATAGCTGTATTTCTAAGGAAAAGGATTCCAGTGATCTCAGATCATCCAAAGAATGACATGGCAACCTGATTTTGTAAATATGCTGAACAACACTTATGTTCAGACACTTGTGCTCACTCATCAGCATGATGATCGTCTCTGGGTTAATAATAGCTCCTTTTTTTCTTAATTTACTCTGTTATGGAAGTCATGTTTCACATGTTTAAAACAGATTTTTCTTCACTGTGCGTATGGAGGAAGGTAAAGGAAGTGATAAATCTCTAAAAAACAGTCTGGTAAAATAAATCCCCTCTTACTAGGAAACTAGATAGTGAGCTTTTTACTCCTTTGGGGCCTTGATCTGTAGCTGGCCATGCTGACTGTGAGATTACTTCTGCTGCAGCAGGGCTTGAAGTGCCGGAAGCTGCTCTCTTGCAGTCACACAGGAACCCTAAAAACTGAAGCTGTATATGACCATATCCAGTGAATAGCTGTGTGATTGAAGGAATTGAAAAAAAGCAACCCAAAAAAACCCCAAATTTGCCATATTTGAAAAGACTGAGTGAAAACTGTGTGTTTTTGAGAATTTATGACTTTCCTTTTCTTGCCTTCAATAATCTGAAGAAAATCCATCACCCTTTCTCTCTTTCTGACAAGAATTATTTTATGCTTAGTTATTTCCCTCTGTTAGCATCCGATCGATAACAGGATCAAACTACACACTTGTTCCTTTCGTCTCCGCATTGCTGCTGTTTGGATATGGGGAATAATTAACTGTGGATCATAGTGATGCAGCTGCTGTATCGTAGTGTTTCCATCACACCAATACCCTGCTGATGGATGGACGGTTGTTTGACTTCCTGTTGGGACACAATGGGGCGGGCACTGAACATCTCATCCCACTCCGGTGCAGCGTCAGCCGTCCGCTGGCTGCGGTTCAGCAGTGGCAATGACAGCTACTTCCCCACCTGCCCTGCTCCACTGACCAGAAGAAAGGGAAAAGAGAAGGAAGGCTTTTGTTCCTGGGGGATGAACTGCTCCAGCAGCAGGCACAGGATGCAGGGCGGATGCTTTCTGCTTACAGTCCTCCCTGCTCCATGGCAGACAGGCTTCAGCTAAAATAAACCAGTATTCCATGGACCTTTGAAGTGCTCTTGTCTTCTGGGTCACTTCCCAGTCACCCTACGGGCAGTGTGATGCCAAAGGATGTTGTTATTGCGTCACACGGACACGCTTGAGCATTCAGGCTGTTCAGCCTCCCACATCGTTTCCCATGCGAATGGCAGCTTTGCCTTTCCTGACCAACATCTTTATTTTGGAATTTTCCAAGACAGTGGAAAACTAGGACGCTTGGAAATGCACAGAGGCTGGTGCCACTCCTGGCCTCTGAATGTCCCTCTCTTCTTTCTCTCTTTGCACGTTATTTGTCTTAGTAGAAGGATGTGGGAGCAGTGCCACCAAAGCAGGTTGCCTTCTCCCCCGCCTTCTGTGACGGCCACAGCACAGCACAGGAGTGTGACCTCTCGGGGCAAGCTGGAATGCACATGGCAGTGATCCATGTGTGTCAGATGGACTGCCATGATCAGGAATCACATTTTTATTCTTGATTTTGCATCAGACCATTAAAGAAAATCCTGATGTTGTAATGCTCTATGTTCTCTTTTCTATACCTGAAATTGCCAATTACATGAAATAATTTGTGACAAGTCAAAAAAGCCCCAAAAGCCCAAGTGCCTTTTGAATGAAATTGCCTGGAGGTCTATTTTCTTCTTAAATCAGTCCAAACACTTTAATTTGATAATTCTTTGGGTTTTAATTAAAGAATTTTTTCCGTTGCATTAGACTGATGCTAAACTGGCTTCACTAAATCTTCTTATGCTGTAAGTAGCAGTGACCCAGATAAACACATTTAAAAATGCAACTACTGAAACTACAGTGTGTTGCCTCTGTAAAATGCAGCAAGAGAAAGACTAAAATAATTCTGTGCATTTACAAGGTTAGCAAGTAGCATTATATCATTAAAAGTGAATTCATCAACCAATTTAAACTCTTTATATCCCATGTAGAAATCTGTGTGAAATAAGTGTTGCTTAGAGTTGCTTTGGAGTCAGAAGCTTGGAAGTCACAAAGAGGCCTGTGAAAAAAAATTACTTTTTCCTTTTTTGTATGACCTTTTGCAGCGTGACAAGGCCTTTTGAAAAAGAGGGGTTAACTGTGTGTTTAAGAGTGCGTTATAACACAACCACGCGGAGTGAGAACCATCTAGGCAATGAGGATAAGGTTGCATTTCTGTTCTCCTTGGTGCCTGAGTTTGCAGCTTCAGTGGCTTTTTGATGTAAAGTCTGGGCGCTAGTCCCAGCCAAACCCACTCAGTGCCCACCTCCTATGTAAAGCCAAGGTCTGGGGGAGACGCCAGTTCTTCTCCGCTGGCTTTATCAAGGGCGCAGATGATGCCAAAGGCCCTTGTTTGACACTATATAGGTAAACCCTTTCTAGGGTCCCAAAAATAGGTTGAGGAAATGAGGGGATGCTGCCCACACATTTTGAGTGTCACTGTGTGTATGAGGCCAGGATGCTCCGGTACCAACATCGCGCTGCTGTCGAAGTGCACTCCAGCTTGCCTTGGTCAGATCTGACTGCAGGTAACTACTGCTGCTCTGAGAGTGAATGTGTCGGCCAAAACTTCTCCTGGGAACTACTGCCTGAGTCACAAACAGCATGGCAGAAACTGATGGCTCTCCGGAGTGTTCAGCCCAGCACTGTGTGGCAGCAAGCACCCGTTCCTGTGGCTGCTGGCCAGGGAGAGCTGGGTGCTAGCGGGACAGGCTGTGGGGTGTCCCTCACACCCCATAACTTGCTCAAATGCAGACCTTTCCTCCACTTTTGGTTTTGCGGGTTTTTTTAGGCATTGGCGTCGGCTGTGTTTACACAAGGAAGAAATATACGCTATCGGGAACAATTGGATAATAAACAACCTTTAATTAGCGCTGAAGACACACGGGGACCTAATCCCTCAGTGCCTGTTTAGACAGCTAAACCCAAACAGCCGGCCGGCAGCGCCCTGTTGCCGGCGTCCCCCAGCGCTGTGCCCGCTGCTGCTGCTGGGTCTGTGGCTTTGGTGCCATCACCATGTGCGTGGTGTGTTCCTGCTGCCCATGGGATGCTCCTCTGCCCACCCCTTGGCTGCTGCCAGCCTGCACCAGCGGCTGGCTCCTGGCAAAAGCTTCACCCAGAGTAGGGTCCAAATTGGCCTTAATTGTTGTAAGAATCTGGCGGGGTTTACCAGGTTTTAATTGTACTGGGTGAGTTGGGATCTTCGAAGACCCGCTCCCCCTTTAATTTATTTTTGGTAGCAGTATGCTCTCCCGCTTGCTCTGGGTAGCATTAAGCTATGAAATTGCTAATGTCAGACAAAAAGTCAATGGATTTTATTGATTCTTCAGGCTTTTGCAGCATGCTGCAAGAGCCTTTCCACTGGACATGGAGGATGCCTGGAGGTGGCAAGATGGGTGTGTGCCAGAGCACATTCCCCATGGCCACGTACCCTGGGAAGCTGTGAGTTCTGGCCCTGATCTCACCAGCGAGGTCCGGCCAAGGGCCTGTGTCCAAACAGAGGCAAGTGCTGTGCCCAGCAGCCGGCAGCTGACTGCCACCCCCTGAGATTACTGGAGTTAACCTGCATGAAGTGTTTTCTGGGAAATGTGCCCCATGAAGATGGTCCTTTTAATTGTATGAGTCAGCCATGGAAATGCAAGTTTGGTTGTTGCAGCCTGACCTGTCCTTCCCGTTGGAAAAAGTGTGGATGCTGAGTTTAGGGCAGCTCTGATGCCTTGTTATTGGAGCACATCTTGTCAGAGTTTATGGTCACCTACACCTGCCCTGGTGGCCACCCTTCCTAGGATGGCCATGGCCAGCAGCTGTCTGCTCGGTTTCTTGAACTGTGGACCATGACGCCTTCTTGGGGAGCATTCAGTTTGGGTCACAAAGGGTTTGTGCTTGCCAGGGGACAGCTGTCTCTCCTGGTTTGGTTTGTGCTGCCCAGATGTTTACCCAGTTCAACCAGCATTTTGGCACATGAGTGCATCCACTGACAGGCAGTAAAAACATAGGTTTTTCCTGGTTGCAGCCTTAGCTCTCAGGGCTTATTTTGCAACCCCTGTAGTGGTGTGGCTTGTTCCTGTTGTGCATCTCGTATTGCAGATGCCTCTGGTTTCCCTCAGCCACCATTCTGGGCAAACACAGGCCAGCAGTGGCCCCTGGGAGCCCAGTGGCTTGGCACACGCTGCTTTGGTACCTCGCAGACCACCCATCCCTGCATGTGCAGTGCCTGGACAGGACAGCCCAGCTGGAGCCATAGAGTTTCTTGGGGCAGACCCATGTTTTGCATGCAGGAGGAGCCAAAATCTGCAGGAGCCCCTCTGTTTGGCAGTGGCTTTGCCCCCTGAGCATGAGGCAAGCGCAGAGACCAGATGCTGACTGTCCCACCAGAAGGGATGGAGGGGAGCTTTTGCAGGTGGCATCTGCCCTCCCCCTTTGCCAACAGCAAGCTCTTAAATGAGCATAGTTGTTTTCTGTAACACCCCACCGAGAAAATATTGAATATTTTGTACTTCTTGGGTGCTCTTACTGTTTCTATCTGCAAGGAAGGGTGTAATTTTTGTAGCTGAGCTTGCTATCAGCATATGGATTTGCCTGAGGCAAGATGAGCGTGTGCTGTTTCTCATGATTTATACAGGCTATAGGCAGTTTTTATTCCCTGAAATTACTGTGTAGTTAATACTTCCTCCTTGTTTGCTAATCTCCCAGGCTCTGTTGTATTTCCTTCTGGTTACCATCAGGTACTTGGTGATGCAGGAGCTCCAGTAGTCCAAGCCCTCAGTCTCCATCCCTTCTCCGTTGGCCAAACCCAGTGCACCCACACTGAAACAGCAGGAAGGGGTCGGCCACCCTGGGGATGAGTTGCTTAAAAGCTGGCACGTGGAGATGGAGAGGGTTGGACAGGCATGGGTGGCACCCCAAAGCTGTTCCCATTTCCAGGGGCATGTCTGGTGGTGGCCCTATCGTAGTGGCTGTAGGCATTGTTGTTGGTGCCATCTCATTGCATACCCAGGCTGAGGGAGAAGGACCGTGCACATCGCCCCTGGCATTGGACGAGCGTGGTGTGGGATAAGTGGTGAAAGCTGGTGCCTAAGGGAAGAGAGAATTCAGAAGGGTTAAGCCTGGGAGCAGCAATGCTGTGGCAGCTCCCCACCCCCAATACAAGGAAATTGTTAACTCCAGCTACATCAAAAGCGTATCAGGAAAATATATCCTTGCCTGAAACAGAATATACACAAATATACACAAATATACACAAATATACAGAATATACACAAAGCAGGAGAAGCAAAAGTGCCCTCAGACCCCCTCGCTGAGAGTTGCCTCCCAAAAGGGCTTCGATGGGGCTGACCTTCCCCTCAGCCTGCTCCTGTATTTGCATTAGCATGGGAGACAAAGGGAAACAGCCTCAGGTCCCATCCGCCTGTTATTACAAGGATAAGCTAGGACATGGTACAGCCATGGAGGGTTTTATTTGTGGGTTGTTTGTTTGGCTTTCCTGAAGGAAGAACCTGTGAGAAGTATGTTCTTCCCTAATAGTGCATCACCTTACATTTTCACGGCAGACAGTCTGCTCTGTCTGCTGAGGTGGCCTGAAGAATCAAGAAGATTGACAGCGAAAAAATTTACTTCAGAACTGCACCACTCTGTTGGCAGGTTTTCTGTTTTTTGGGGTTTTTTCTTCTGTTAGTTTTGTTCTTCTTTAATTTTTATTTCCTTTTCTTTGTCGTTGTTGGTAAAGGACTGAAGCTACGCAGTCAGCTTTCTTCCTTCACTGTCTACAATCCATGTACCAAAACTCGATTCTTTGAAGAAGCAGCCATGTGAGGAATTAATGTCAGGCTGCAGCCCTGGGTGCAAGGACCTCTTACATCCAGAGCTTCATGGCCATAGAGCAACATCACCTCACCAGGAGAGCCAGTCACACCACAGAATGTGTTGCTAAACCGCTTCCTAAGGCCGAGCTGAAGAGCCAAATGCGAAATCTCCCAGTCAGATTTATTGGAGTGGCCTGGTGACGTTCCCCAGAGGAGTTACGATCTATGGTGATGGATGATGCCGGTCCATTAACGTAGTAGTCTCTGGGAAAGATGTAATTGTCGTTGTGCATCCTGCAGTTTCCCTGAGTTTTTCTGAACACATTATAGCACACATCGCAGCGGAAATTGCTGGTGAAAAATGCTGCACTAAATATGTCAGGGCCTCTATATCCTACGGCAACACACTCCTCTTCTGGAACCATGCAGTCATCATTAATATAGGGGAGGTGATAATAACAAAATTTGGTATACTGCATTCATCATGGTGTATGTTCTCTCCAAAGGTTTGATGGAAACGTGTGGGCAGGACTGACCTTGTTTCCTCTTGCAATACGCATCTGCAAAATATGTTCATGTTGACTTGTTCATAGAATCAGGAAAATGCTATTTACTTTTACCTGCAATAACAGTGCTATTTTTACAGTTCTCGTCGCCTTGCCTGCATTTCCTGAAATACAGTCCTTTTCCTCTGAGTAGTCTTAAGTCTGGATCCCTGATGACAAAGAGCATTATTACTTTTTTGTGTAGGCTTGGCATAGTTTGGAGTAGTCTCACCTCTGTGCATTATGAGCAGTGTGTCAGTTAGAGCTGGGATACCCAGTTGGCAAAGATTGCTTTGAGCTGGCCTAAAGATCTTTGTTCATGGAGCATCAAATTAGTAAAATTCAGACATTAACATTCACGCTTAGACAAACTATTAGTGCTCCAGCAGCAGAAAAACATGATGAAGAATAAGGCACATTGGGGAAATGCAAACACAAGTAGCAGCCGCAGCTGGACTGAAAGGGATGGCACCTCAGCGAGGGTGTGTGTGGATGTGTGCACATCATCCTGCTGAGGGATTGCAGCAGTAACTGGACTCCAACCTGAGGTCTGTGCTTTGTGCTAATCATGTGCCAAAATGATTGCTGCCTGTTAGACCTCACAGTCAAATGCATGAGGCAAAAGGCACTAGAGAAGAAGTGTTTGCGTGTATGCGTGTGCATGTGGGATGCTTGTAGGCATTACAGGTAATGTAATTTATTGCAATCTGTAATTTCTGAAAGACCTCAACAAATTAGAGAGAGGAGCAATCGCTGACCGTGTGAAGTTTAACAAAGGCAAGTGCTGGATTCCACACTGGGACAGGGCAACCCCAGATGCTCCTACAGACTGGGGAAGGAGAGGCTGGAAAGCAGCACCTTGGAAAGGGACCTGGGGGTCCTTGCTGACAGCAGGTTGAATATGAGTCAGCAGTGCCCTGGCCAGGAGGGCCAACTGTGTCCTGGGGGCATCAGGCAAAGCATCACCAGCTGGTCAAGGGAGGGAGTTATCCCTCTCTGCTCTATACTGGGCCAGCCTCACTTTGGATATTTTGTGCAGTTTGGGGCACCACAATATAAAAAAGGTATCAAGTTATTAGAGATTGTCCAGAGGGATCCTGAAGGTCTGGAGGCAACGCCGTATAAGGAGCAGCTGAGATCACTTGGTTTGTTTACCCTGGAGAAGAGGAGGCTGAGGGGAGAACTCACTGTGGTCCTCAGCATCCTCACAAGAGGAAGTGTAGGAGCAGGTTCTGATCTTTTCACTTTTGTGACCAGTGACAGGACTCAAGGGAATGGCGTGAAGCTTTTGGTTAGATTCTGGGAAAAGGTTCTTCACCCAGGAGGTGTTCGAGCACTGTAACAGGCCCCCCCCCAGGGAAGAGGTCACATCATACAGCCTGCCTGAGTTCAGGAAGCATTTGGACAACACTTTCAGGCTGATGGTGATATTCCTGGGGTGTCCTGTGCAGGATCAGGAGTTGAACTTGATGATCCTGATGGGTCCTGTCCAACTCAGTATTTTCTATGATTCTGTGATTTGGTGATAACCTGGACTGGTTGACTGAACGGCAGTAACCTCAGTGGCACTGAGATGCAACATGACATATTTTCAGTATTTTCTGTTATTTACAAAGTGTTTGTGGTCAGAGCCATCTGTCAGTTTCACAGTTCAGTCTAGGGGCTTCTAGGAAGACAGAACTGGGTTTTGTGGGTGAAAACACGTTGAAAGGTTGTGAGGTTTTCTTGTTACATCCATCAGCATTGTCATGCTGCACGTCATGCTGGTGTTATTTTGAATTCAGTCAGAATTCATCTGACATCTCATGCATCATGGCACAATGGAGAGAAGAGGTCAATTCTCTGCCCCTCAAAGTCAAACCAGGAAACACTGGGTACAAACGCTGTGATGAAAGCGTGTGTAAAAGGATGTGAGATTCAAAGAAAAAATGCTGCATTCTTTCTCACGTCACGGGAGTTTTACATTTTTCTGTCTCTTAAACAAAATCCTTGCAGCTGCTTAAATATTTTGCAAGGATAGAAGTGAGCGGCTTTTTTTGCTTGAAGGTTTTTTCCATCCGCACATTATGAGACAGAGTGGTGCATGAATGCTTGAAATCTACCATGTGCATACTTTCTGCTGAGAATTAGTGCCATCATATAGCTGATGAAATGTTGGGCTTGGTTTATCAAAGTGATGGGGTGGGAGAGAAGGAGATTCAGTCTAATAAATCTGAAACCATGAGCGTAAACTTGATCTTGAAGCACCAACCTGAAGGAGCATTTGGTTAGTCATGCTGGTGGGGAAAGATAAAGTATTAAATAACCACCTTTTGCACAATGGAAGGGAAGATTCCTCTCCTGCTCCCCAGGCAGCACTGCAATACTGCACCTTGATATCTGCCTGTGCTCCCAAGTGAGACCCTGTCCCAGAAGGGAAAATAAGATGATGAATCTGTTGTTGATCCCCAGCTCTCTGGCCCATCCCTGAATCTTGTCATTTGGGACATTTATCTGTGCCATCAGAGTCATCAGAGCTCTGGGCAGGAGAAAGAGTTTGCCCTTTTGGCCCACCAGGGCAAGCTGAGTGGCACATATGTGTGTGGTTAATCACGTGCACATCCTTACCCGTGTGCTTAGATAGGAGCATTTGCAAGTCACCGGAAAGGATCTACAAGCTGGAAGGTTCAGGTTTTCACTTGGTTTTGCTTTTCTTCTCAGTATTTATTTATTTATTTAAGCCAGCCTGTATTAGGATGATGAGAGGTTATGTGAAAATGTGGCTTTCAGTTGATTTAAGATGAGTTACAGAAGTGTTGGAATTTGCTATTCTAACCTCTGTGGCTTTAAAATATAATGAAACTGGTTTCTGTTTGTTCTTCCTCTCTGTTCCAAGAAGGTCCAGGGAGCAAGACAGGCTTAAGGGGAGTCCCCTCCTGGCCCTGTCTGCACCAAGAAGAAGTGGTTTTTTACTGGAGCCGGGATGCTGTAAGGAGCGTATGGAAAAGGGTTCGCAATGAGTCCAAAGGGCTGGGTCGCTCAGGGCACACATAGTACTGGTGGCAGCTTGCTTCCTTTATGGGGTTTGTGCTGGTAAGGCTGGTTTACTCCTCGAGGGTGTACCCTGGCATGCTTCACTTTTGTGGCTGGTTGGGAGACATAGTGGTCAAAACCATGTTGGTATAATGGGGAAAAGTCAGATGTTTTGCCTGCAAAAGTGCTGTAGCAGCCCAAGAACTGATTTTTAATTTTACCTCACTAACCTACTGGCTGTGACTTGGTAACTGGGCCATGGCAGGGCCCCTGTCCCTCATACCAGGAGTGAGACAGGTTCACATAAGCAAGAAGAGATGGGCAATGGATGGCAGCCTGTGCCACACTGATACCAATTCACATCTCTATGTTAGAAAAGATCAAGTGAATGTAGTAAAAATATCTGTGCCTGGCATCAGTGGAGAGAGTCAGGACAAAATAGTGAGCCAAGTGTCTCAGAGCAGTGAACAAACCTCCACTGGGGAACTAACGAAGCTTTGAAGTAATTTCACTGATAACAAACTTGGAAATCCCTTGTAAGAACTGAGATGCTTTAAGGGCTGTTTAATAAAGCACTTGACTGGGAAAGGAACAAATATTTTATTAGGCTGACACTGAGTGCTTTTTGTTTCAGGTTTTGGGGGAAGCAGGACTTGCAATTATGTTTAATTGGTATCCTTTTCCTCATGTTATCATTGGTGTATTGATTGCTGGGAAAACAAAATGCATGGGTTTTAAAATTTACTGTAAAGTAAGGGCTCTCTTGTTTGTTTTGTTTAGCTCTGTGTACTCAAACCAGCTCATTTTTCTTTGCTTTGCTGGCGAATATAATGTTTTGATTGAAAGCGATACTAAATAATCAGTTAAATGGGATATTTAATGACAAGCAAAATTCTTTAAAATATTTTTTCCCATAGGAAAATCATGTACTTCACTTTTGGAGCCTAAGAATGCTAGCATGAGTCTGCATTCCTCCTATGATCTTACTAGAAAAGTAAACACATGCATGATAGCTGTGGAGGTTAAGGTATAGTAAATCTCAGGAGCTCTGATGCGAGACAGATCCCTAGAGTAAGTTCAGTTTTTCGCTCATATAATTTTAATTTAGACTTTCTTGACTCTCAATCCACTGTCAGTTTGCTTTCCCTGTGGGAAACTGACCTAATGCATGATAAGAGGAGAACCTGGTAGATGAGAGTAGAGCGGTGGATATTGTCTATGTGGACTTGAGGAAAGCCTTTGTCACTGGCTTCTCTAAGATCCTCACAGACACACTGCTGATGTGGGGGCTGGATGAGCAGACAGTGGGTTGGAAACTGGCTGAACAGCTGGGCCTAGAGGGTGGACATCAGCAGCACAAAGTCCAGCTGGAGGCCAGCGATAGTGGTGTATTCCAGAGGTCAGTACTGAGTCCAGAACTGTTCAATCTCTTCCTTAATGGTCTGGATGATGGGAAGAACATACCTGCGGAAGTTTGCAGATGACACCAGACCAGCAGGNTGGTAAGAGACTCCAAACATCATCTGGCCATGGTCCAGGGCAAGCAGAACTAGGTGGCCTTGCTTGAGCAGGGGGAGTTGGACCAGGTAACCTCCAGAGGCTCCTTTCAGCCTTGACCCATCTGTGATTCAGTGATTCTGAGTGGTGCACAGTGGGGCTGAGAGATGGGGAGGGGAGGGCAGCAGGACTTTCCCAGGAGCAAGCAGCTTTCCAGTTTGGCTTTTGGGAAAGTCCTGGTAAAAAGATGCTCCCCCAGGGCTATTCAGGCAGCACCTTCGCATGACAGGTGCTCAGGGCAGGAATGTGGTTGCTGGGCATTGATGGATCTGTCCTAACACCATGCTGGAGCCACTGAAATTCCCAGCCCAAGAGACCATGTCATGCTTTGGAAGTAGGCACCTGTGCACGTCCAGCTGCATGGAGGGAAAGCTGATTTAAACAGGTACTTCTGCAGTCACAAAAACAGTAACTTGTCTTCCCTGCTGGAACAGAAATTTGGAGCATGAAAAATGCACTGAGTCAGAAGCACCTGCTGGGTCAAAGGGACATCACTGCACTTGGCAGCACGTGACTCAGCAGTAATTATGGCTGGCAAATTTATATTTGTCCTTCATGTGTCAGGTTTAATACATCAGATTTCTGTGCACTCTTTCCACCTCAGAATGTGTTCAGTTTACTAGAGGCTAAGCAAGCTGATGCTGTTCAGGCATTTCTGTACTATAGCAAGGATAAAAAATAAACTGCCATTGGAAAGGTTTTATTTTCATAAACTTGCTGCAAGGTTCCTCCAAGCGTGCCAGTTTAGAGATGCCAGGAACTGGGATATGCTGCAGATATGAGAAACTTGAAAATTTGGGAATAGCAAGATCAAACTCAAACAATTTCAAGCTAGCTCTGTTTTTATAGTGCTGGCTTATATGTAATGCTACATATGCTGTGAGCAGTGGTCCTTGTGGAAGCAGAGACCATCAGTTAGGTGTTACAACCNCATCTGGCAGTACAGTGGCAAGTGCAATCTCCCTTACACTTGGGGTATGTCACAGTTTCTACTGCAAATGTAGGGAATTTTGTGAGGCTTTCAAATTGGGTATAAAAATTCACTACAGGTTGACATTTGTCAGGCAAATGTTCTGTTCCTTCCACAGCATTTATTGTCTGTCTTGTATATGTTTCCCTTGGGAGTAAAGACATTGGTTTCAGGCCCATGACAGGATTTTTTTTCCCAATTGTTCTGATTTGTTTTTAAATGAGAAAAAAGTGAGTTCTCTCCTTCTCAGAATGGATTGCTAACTACAGACTGTTGACAACAGCAATATAGTTAGCAAATATATGACTCTAACACGCTCTTTGCAGGTGATTAGCCTGTGCAATAGGCAGACTGGCATGGTATTTATTCAACTGAACTGTTTAAAAGAGCCAAAGTGCGATCAGTTAGTCAAGTCCCTGCATTTGAGAACAATCATGCTGTGTGCCGAAGCAGTGTATACTTATTGTCAGTGTCCCATCTATAATGTGCCATTTTGCACTGCTGTAATGATTTCCTTTCCCTCTCATTCCCCCAGGGCTTAACTGTCTGGATAGGAGCCTTGACACAAATAGCTTTTCCTCCCGGAAGGATCCATAATGCAGTGGTGGAAAATAAGAGTATCTGTTGCATGATCTGCATGGGAGCCTTGTTATTTCTCTGGCATCTTTTGAGGCTGTCTGATGAGATGCTTATTCAACTGTTCCTTAGCAGTGTCCAGCTCATCCTCCGTGGTGTAGGTTCCACAGGGTGAGAAGTAACATGGGGCAGCACATAGGTGTGTGGTGAGCAGGAGATGTTGTGCAGAGGGATGGGCAGAAAAGGCTGTGGGTGTAGCTTTTGTACAGGCAGGGATACCCCGGTGTAGCCCTCCATTCTCTCTCTGGCTGGTACCAGAATGAATTTTGCACATCTTTCCAATGCCTTTCTCTCTGTGCCCTCAGTTGATTTTGAATGGTGCCTCTCCAGGAGGATGAAGGCCTACTTGCCTTAAGAAATGTCCCGTGGCTCTCCTTTGTTCTGCTTGCCCCATACCTTGGAGAGGTTCACCATCAGCCCTTCTGCAAGCAGAAGGGGAACAGGTCCCACTGTTCCTCCTGATGCCTCTGCACCCACCCGACGTGTGCATGGGGTATCAAACGCAGCACCACGAATGGTGCAACACAAGGAGAAAGCAAGTTCACCATGACGTGTGACTTGGTTACTTCTTTGTCCTTTGGTGCTTGAGGTTTACACTACTAAGAGGGTATGTGGGGTAGTCAGTATTGACAGTCCCAGGTGCCTGAGTGAGTAGATGAATCAGTGGGAAATGTGAGAGGCAAACACTGCTGAAATCATCTGTGGTTTGCATGTAAGGGAGAGCCCACCCATGCATTATTTGCCTAGTAATAGTTCCATGTATTTGGTATATGATAGCTCACTTCATTCAAATACACTTTTTCTATTCTAGCAACAAAACACCAATAATAATATGGTAAAACACCAATAATAATTTGTTTATGGCTGAAACTATAGAGTCCAAAATTTGTAGGATGGGAGACAATTTATAGTTGGTTGGTCCATGTCAATATGTGTCCTCATTGCCCACTTACATTTTTACAGCAGAAGGATGCAGAAATACGGGTTGGGTTTGGCTGCTGAGACAGCTGAGGACGAGCAGGTCCAACCCTGAGCTCCTTCAGAAGTCCCGTGTGCCAGTGGGGTGCAGGTTGGGCATGTGGTTTCGTGGTGCATCAAGGGTGATGTGGTGGCAGGAGCAGCCCGATGAGGACCAGGGCATGTAGGACCCAGCATGATGGTTGGGGGCAGGCCACAGAGGTGCTCTGCAGGTCTGCTGGCCTCCTGAAGGGTGGTGGGACATCCCTGTCAGGGGTGCTCTCATCATAGCCCTTGTTAATGGGCTTCTGCAGAGCAGAAATGAAACATGGTACTTCTGGCAGGAGGATCAGTGACATTAAGCAGTGAGTTTTGGGAAAACATTGAAGTCCAAGTCCAACCGTAATTTTGTCCCGAAGCTGCCCCATTAAGTCAAGATTTCTAGTTTTCTGTTCGTTATGGTGTTTATACTGAAGGGAAACCCTATTTTTCCAGGAGATACTGAGCCAGGCATCCCACAAAGGCAGCATCAGAGTCTTTTCCTGTGGTGTGCACAGTATAACCTGAGTTCTGTGTAGACAGGGAGGCACAAGCCATGGTAGGGATGAACCAGCAGAGCACAGGGATAGCTGTGCACGGTGCTGTGCTGCAGCCCCATAGGAAGGCACTCAGCAGCCCCGAGAAAAGTCTGTTGCAGGGCCATCAGCAGGAGATAAAAAAATAAGCTAGAGTTATCACTAGCCTTTCATGGCATTTTTGTATAGCTAAGATACCATTTCCTGTACAGTTACACACATCATTGCGTAGTGCCATGAACTTAACTCTTATCAGCACCCGATGGGAAAGCTGGAGTTATTTACAGTAGGGCTCATTTTGGTGTTGCAAGCTTCTTTTCAATTAGAACAAACATCAAATTCAATATAGAATAGATAAGTAGGAAAAATGAAATTAATTGATTTTCCAGCACTGAGGTATGGTAGACAGAGGAAACTTAAGGCACTTTCACTGGATTATATTATCTTCTTTTGTGTATATTAGGGATGTGAAACTTATTTTAAAAACTGGATAACTGAATAATTTATATGTAGTGAAGCAGCAATTTTAAAAGGCCCCAAAAGCAACCCAAACCCAGCACATACTTCAGGTTGATTTTTATTAAAGGAGTAATATAGTATAGCTGTCGCTGTTAATACCAATACTGAAAATTGACTTTAGTTTCAGTCACTTCCATGTTGATTTAGGGTTTGTACCGTGTACACAATGTACAAAGGATGTAAAAAAGGAGTTCAGGAACTACGGAACACCTCTTTGGACAGTCTCTCTTGATCTCAGATCTTCAAGGGTTTCCTCACTTGAGGCTTAGGGACTTGGATCGTTTTCACTCTCTCTGCTTACTGACCTTGATAATAGGTGTTTAGTCTAACACATGTTTAGCAGCCCTGGGATTCCCTCCCAAATGAACATGAAAATTACTTTACAGGGAGCAAGAGGCAAATTGTGCTGGGACTCCACTGTACCTGGCAGCCAGCTACTGCAAAACTGCAGACTGCAGGCAGGATCTGGAAATATTTTTAAGTGTGTATATATATTTATATATATTTATGTTAATTTTTTTCTGTAGTGATGACATTCTCAAAAGCAGGTGTACTGGAAGACACACTTGCACATAGGAAAGGTGTGGTGAGGGAGGAAAACCCACCCCAAACCCATAAACCTGGGTCAAGGGCTCCACCTCACCTTTCTTGTCACCTTCCCGTCGCACAGTGGGGCCCTCCCAGAGGTGGTGTAGGACCACAAGTTCACCGATACATATTTATAGATCCCAGGAACATACAGGATTCAGTGTGGAAAACAATATTTGACTATGTTTTAAAAAAACCCAGCCAAGCCCACAGGCATTTCTTCAAGGTGTCTGATGGTGATAGATGAGCTCTTCTTCCCCTCATCTCGGTATTTCCTCTGCCTCCAGCCCTGTCGCCTTTTAAAGCAGCAATGGGGAGATTTTATTATGTTTTATACTTTCATCTTAAGCAGTTATCTGTCTCTCTCTCCATGGGTCCACGCAGCAGACTAATCCCTCAAGTCTCTCACACAGCATAATTTTCATCTTAATTTTTCTGTTTCTCAACATTAAATGGGTTTGCCAGGGGAACAGAGGGTCATTTCCTGTCCCTGCCAGATCATTAATTCTCTGTGAAAACGCCGCGATCTCACGCTTCTCAAGCAAACAGAAACATCGGGAAGAGCCCGTGTCGTGCAAAATGCTCGTCTGTGCTGCAGCAGCTGGAGGAGCAAAGATGCTGGTGTGTGCTGCAGAGGCCGAGGGGTTTAAAATGGTCATTTGAAAAACAGGGAGGGAGAGATTATATAAGAACAGTAGAAAATGGCTTTTTAATTCTGTAATAGAAATTACTATGTCTATTTTTTTCAGTTTGAATCTGCTGAGCTGTCTCCTCATTGTCTTTATTTTTAGAACAATTGCTCTTCTTTTTTTTCAAAACAACACTGGCCCCATGCTTTTTATACTGATACTTGTGACTTTCTGAAAAAAGACTTTTATTTTTGCTCCTGTTTTTGAGTGCTTGGGCATCTCTGCCTCCCTGTAATCTGTCTCAACCAAGGCTTGAAAAAGGAAACAAACAAAACCCCCCTCAACCCTGTATTTATGAATGTTTTCTGCAGAACGTTTCATGAGATGAGAAAAATCCGGAATTCTCCTTAAGCCAGCAGCAGGAGGGGAAAAGAAATGACTCATCTGTTTACTTTTAAAAATCCTTTTTAAAGAACTCAAACACGCCTGATAAATTATTAGCATTTTACCCAACCTGCCTCTGCTATTAACTCCTGGCATTTCTGTAGATAGTCTTGTGCTCGCCATAGCATCTCACTGGCAAATCCAAGGATTTACAAGTCTCAGGAGAGACTTAGATTTCCTGCTTCCCTGCCTTGGACATTTTTTGTGGTGTTTGGATTTTTTTTTCCCTTTTTCCCTGTCCCTTTTGCAGGTTTGTTGGTCATACAAACATCTGCATAAGCAAATCATTTCTGTAAGTACCAGAGCCATGGAGCTCTTCGCATGCTCTAACAGGCACATCCCTGAGCTGGGACTCTCTACCCATCCAATTTTGGAATAGCACTGCCCTCCCTGTCATCTGCTGTCATCCCAAAGCCAGCATGCCTGCAGGGGGAAGTGTCTCGCTCCCAAGGGCTTGGGTGCCAAGCAGTGGCACACGATTTGCTCACAGGGAGCAGAATTCAGCCGTGTGCAGGTGAAAAATGTAGATTTGGGGTGCGCCGATGCTCTCCCATGGTAACGGAGTTGAAACTGGACAAGTTTCCATGGCGATTATTACTACAGCAGGATTCGCTGCACTCTTCGGGAGAGGCACAGGCAGCACCAGGTGAAGCAGACGGGCATCAGCCAAAGTCTGCTGGCACAATCTCACAGGGCAGAAATTATTTATCTTCTAAATAAAGGGATGCGCAGCACCATTAATTTGCCGGTTGCTTTTTGTTTTGGTTTTTTTTTCCCAGGGAGAGGGAGGTGTTAATCTTTAAGGGTAATAGGCTGCAAATTTCACCAAGAACAGAAACCATCTTTGCCCTTTTTTAATTGCCATTTGGTTGGTTGATATAAAGAGCTGAGCTGTCAAAATAAATGTAAAGTTGCTTTGATTTTGTTGTTGTTGTTATTTTTCAGGCCTTTAATGAATCAGGTGCCTGGTTCATGTTACTGTCTCTGTCTAGCTCTGTGGCAGGGTGAACACTGGGGTTTGGATGGGTTTTGCTTTGCTGTTGCCTGGCCATGCTCCTGCCTGATCCTGTGCACAGCAGTTTCGGGGGTGCTGTACGTACTGTGCAGAGCTCGCCTGCTTGCTTTTTGTAAATCCTAGCAGAATGAAAAAGGGACAAGTATTTAAGAGGAATCAAGTATCCTGTGCCAATGGTGGAATATTTCTTGCCCGAAATAATTTTAGAAAGAATTTATTTTGGGTGTTTCTGTTGAGTTAAAACAACATGATGTCATTGACTCTGCCGTGCACTGTCATTACATTAAGCTTTGTTTAAAAACATGGAATGGGCATCCTGAGTCCTTGTTTCAGGCTGCGTACTGGGAAGGGTTTTTTGGCTGAAGGCAGTCTTGAGGCCTTTTAAATTATGTGTGTTTATGGCTAAATATAAGTTCCTCAAAACTCTTCGCACAACACTCAGGGATGTATGTATATCCAGCATCTCTGTATATACAGTGCACTGTATTATGGAGCCGTTACCCTGAAGCATGCAAACGTTTAATGGCTTTTCTTTGGTGATGGGGTCTTTAAAGGCAGTTGCAAATATTATTTTAGGGAGGAGATTTATGTGGTGCCTAAAATATGTTTTTTGGCTTGCAGGCCAAATTATGTCGGTGCTGATGCTCCTGGCAGCGTGGAGCCGCCACGGGTCCCACTGACAGCGATGTAGAGGTGGCGCCAGCAGAGCCCGAGAAGCCCTGCGACATGGAGGAGCTGTACAAAGATGCCCCAAACCTGCCCATGGATGTCACCAACTCACCCTCAGCGATGGCCAACAACAAGCTGGAGAACGGGGTGGCCCAGCTGATCACAGCAGAGGCCTGGAACATCAACTCGGCTGACCTGATGAAGAAAGCCCTCTCCCCGCTGGTGACAGTCCCTGCACCCTCCATCCTGACGCCACCGGCCGAGTCACAGAGCGGGGTGGCCCTGAAGGTGGCGGCCACTGTGCTGCAGCCCATCTGCCTGGGGGACAGCCCCGTTGTCCTGCCCATCCACCTGCAGGTTGCTGGCAGCGCTGCCCCGCAGATGCCAGCCACCAGTGCTGCCACCCCCTACGTCATGACCACCCAGGGCCCCGTCCCATTGCCCGTCCTCTTGGAGCAGCACGTCTTCCAGCACCTGAACTCGCCGCTGGTGCTGCCCCCGGGCGCTGCCTGCCCTGCCAGCCCCCTGCACGCCGGCCTTTTCCCCAGCACCACCACCCCCGTCGGGCAGCCCCAGCTCCTGGACCCCAAGCCCTCTGGCCAAGCGCAGGAGTCCGTCCTGCCCCCTGTCTTTCAGACACCGGGGTTTGCCGCCGTCCTTCAGGACCTGTTTCCCTCACAGGGCGCCCTGGGCTC
>VWZF01005467.1:743360-825550 GCA_013396755.1 Sclerurus mexicanus
GAGCTGCTGCGGCAGCCCCAGAAGTGGCTGGTGGAGCCGGCGGGCAGGCCGGGCTGCGAGCCCAAGGCCGGCAACAACATCGAAATCGTCAGCACCTCGCAGACAGCCAAAGTCATCGTCTCCGTCAAGGACGCCGTGCCCACCATCTTCTGCGGCAAGATCAAGGGCCTGTCCGGGGTCTCCACCAAAAACTTTTCCTTCAAAAGGGACCTGCCCCAGGACTCGGTGCTGCAGTGCTACGACGTGAAGAGCCCGCCCGAGCCCCGCGACGGCGCCGAGGCCCTCAGGAAACCCGTCAAAAACAGGAGCGTAAAGCTAAAGAAAATGAACTCGCCGGAGATACATATTCTTCCAATCAAGAAGCAACGGCTCGCTGCCTTTTTTCCAAGAAAGTAAATTATGGGTTTTTAGAATTTTAAGATTATTATGAGAAGAAGAAAAAAAAAATAATAAAAAAGATGCACTTGGTTTTAAACTCATTTAAAACTTTAAACTATCTTTGTAAGTTATTTTTGGGGGAAGAGGGAGAGGATCGGATGTAGAGTCCCTATAAGCTGGGTTGGGGTCTGGTTTTTTTTTTCTCCTTTTTTTTGTTATCAAATTTTGACTTTTCATGGGAAACTGAATAAAAAGCAACCTATTTTTCAAGCAGATTGCACATTTTGCAGCTTTAATGGAGTAATGGATGAGTCAGAGGGGTAAGAGCTATTTTCACTGCCGTAAAGTGCTTTGATGATGTAATTCTTCATAACAGTCGGAATGGAAATTTCAAAATAAATGTTTGTACATGCTAATTGGTTGCGGCATTTTTTTGTCCTTTCCGAATCGCTTTCAGTCTACAGAGGAGGCTGTGCAAAAAGTCTGTACACTGTAAAGCGCCGCAACCGACTTGTGATGCACCTGAAATGTTAAGAAAAAATAGCAGGCTAAGAAAAATTATATTGTCCCGCAGCACTGTCAAAGAGCACATCACAACAGCTGCTAACGATGCACCCAAACAAGGAACCGGAGAGGGGAGAGCAGTACAGCCCAGCGTGTGCACCTAAGCCAGGTTCATTGTGAGAGACCCATCTGAAATATTAAGTAATATTATCAGTCATTTAAAAGAGAAAAGCCTAAAAGTCAGGGGAATTTGGTTGCCGGGGGCAGGGAAGGAAAAAAAAATCACATAATTTTTCCCAGCCTGACTACAGATATATGGAAAAGTTGTTTATTGTTAGTTTTCTAAGTTTCTTTGATGGCTGAAATCAGTGCACGTAAAGCAGCAGAGCTGTGTAACTTTATCACTCAGCAGTGTACAAGCCGCCCACATCAATGGAGAAAATGTGAATGTACAACTAAAATAAAAGTTCTGCTAGGTTATGGTTTTGAACTCGTGTGTGGGAATGAGCTGGAGATGCATTACTGTCTGTTGGCTTTGAAGTTCACACAGCTCACTTGTAAAAACCCATCCGGACAGAAAGACAAATGTGAGAGCAGGGGAACAAGTTTTGGTGGGCACTGCCTTTTATGTGACTATACCTGTAGAAAACTCTTTTTTTTAATATATATATAATTTCAAATGACATGTTCCCAGCACTGCACCAGGACTGTCTAAATAAAAAAAGCCATTGTAAACCCATCAGCTGGATGCCATCACACGCTGTGCCTTCCTTTGCCTATCTGCATCCAATCTACTTCCAAGACTCCTCTTGGACAGCTTTGGGAAGGTTTTGGCAGTTGTTCACACAATGAGAAGTTGCGCAAAGAAGCGGCTCCAGGGTCTGAAGTCTAATCACACCTTTAGGCACCAGTGTCATGCCAAAATCTGTGTCAAGTTTCGATGCCAGCAGACACTAGTTCAATATTTGGAAAATGCATCTGCACTAGGAGGTTAGGAAAGGCATGCTGTTTCTCTTTTCCTGGGCTGAAGGATCACGGCCCTCTTTCTGAATAGAAAAGTGAAGGACTTTCACATAAGCATAGCATCAATTCTGTTAAACTCTTGCTTTTTAAGTATTTTTAAAGACTTATTTTCCCAGAGGTAGCAGAACTGACAATGTTCAGAAAAGCATCAAGTGTTGATGGATTCATTGTTTAGTCATCTGACTCTGGTTTTTTTAATATCTTTTCTTAACTGAAAATACTCTGCTATTGTATTTTGCTTCTTCCAAGAAACTGCTGATGAAATGTGTCATCTGGTTATTGCAGTGTAAAGGCTGAGGATTTCAACATCCCTTGAGATGGCCATCCCAGTTGTCACTGTCCCTGTCTGTTTCAGCTGGGCCCCTTTTAGAGTGTCAAAAACCTTCTGAAAATGTGATTTTTCCCCAGGGCTACACCAGATCATTTAAAAATAAGGCAGTCACAGCATTGGCTGCTGTCATTTCTATTTCACAGTTGACAGAAGCAAGTTCAAAAGAAGTTTCGGGGATACTTTTCTAATTTTTTTTAAAAACAATTATGTGCTTCTCACACTGGTAGTTGCATCTGCTGCACCAGCTGCCCCAATCCTTGTCATCCTTGTGTGAGTGTCATTCCCTGCAGCATCCTCAGCAGGCAGAGGGAGGGTATCCACTGCTGCCCCTCCTGCTGGCCATGGGCACCTGGGACAGGCAGAGCAGTGCCCGTCAGTGACACTGGCTGCACGTGCACAGGTTTTCCTTCCTCTCCACAGGCCTTTGCTAGGCATCAATGCCGAGGCTATCTCCCAGCCCACTCTGCACACAGTCATCTGGTTTAACTGAATTTAGACCGCAAGCTCCAGAAACCCTGACAACAAATTAGGCTAAATCAGCTTTATGACATTATAAGCCCATACAAGCACTGTCAAAACACCCAATGCCTAGGGGCAATTAATTGAGTTTAAAGCCAACCGGTACTGGTTGTAAGAGCAGACCAGACCAGCAGCCACGTGGCTGCATTTTGCCCCAGATCCTTGGAAGAGCAACTGCAATCTCCTCCCTCTGAAACACGACTGAGGAAAACCAGAGCAGGCTCCAAATATCCTACCCACCCCAGGACCCACCTCCCCATCTTTACAGGGCCATCTCCAGAATGGGCAAGCTCCCTGACACTGCTGGTTGCCACCGCCATCCTCAGTGCCACACAGTGACACAGGCTGGAGCCACTCCACTAGAAATGGATAAGCAGAGCAGACTGGGCTCACCCATCCCACTGCCTGGCTTTTCCATTGCTGGAACTGCAGCGGCACAGGGGAGAGTCTGAACAGCATCTTCCCGGGAAGCCTTACGGCAGCTCCCGCTCCCCACCCCACTACCCTTTCATGCAAACCCAGCCTTTGAGGCTGTGTCGTGGGAAGAGGAGCCACACACCAGCACCTCGGCTGCTGCTTAACTCTGTTGGGCAAACGATGCTAAGTAGGGACTGTTTGCCTCCCACCATCCTTTGTGTGTGAAGCACAAGTCCTACATCCCATCAGCATGGGGGAGAAGCAACCACAGAACAAGGTACTTAATGACACCAAGATTGAGCACTTCCACCTCCTCCTCCTCGCCTCTAGCAGCAATTACAGATTTTGTATATTGGGCCATTAATTTTCTACAGGGCTACATTGTAACTGCTTCTGAAACTTCTGTATGAGGAGAAGGACACTGAGCTGCACTCATGATATATGGAGCTTCCATTTCTGGTGGCTGTTAATGGAGACATTAATACCTCTAGTGAAGTTGAAGGGAAAGTCATTAAGCTGTAATGGTAAGAGGAAGATGTTTTACAATGATGGGTATATGCAAGGGGGAGAGAGAGGGAGGGAGAGAGGAGCTGTGGCCTCAAGGGCACCCCTTGTTGGCTCCAAGCTTCCTGTGACTTGGACTTTGGGGGTGGACTTTTATTAGGGGGGAAGTGAGAGGGGAGAGGGTTGCAGGGATTCCCCTCTGCTCTCTTCCCCGTCAGGGAGGGGCTTTGCAGGAATCCAGAAAATGAGTCCAAGGAAGGGAGCAGGGCTATGCATCTCACATGAAGGTCACAGCACACGGCAGCCTCAGGGACAGGTGAGCTCCGATGTATCAGCTCTCCTACCAGGAGCTTTCCTCCACAGGAGGAAAGCCAGTCCCCTTCCCCCGTGCTGCCCAAGGCACAGCTCCAGGACTAGGGGTGCTGGAGGCTAAGGCTTCAGCACATAGAGTTAGCTGTTAGCAAAATAAATCCAAAAGAAGAATGAGCAACTTCTCAGCCAGGGAACTTACCTGGACCGGGCAGTTGGGAAAACACCAGGCACATCCTTGCAGAGGTCGGACCCACAGGGGCTTGAGGATCAGCTTCACACACTTGCACCTGGAAGGTTTCAGGAGAAAACTGGCTGCCACGAAAGTGTCCACCAAGAACCTCAGGGAGTGGTTCAGAGAAGTCTGTGCTGTGCCCCTTCACTTGCACAGAGGCACCTCAGGACAGCGATCGGACAACAATAAGCAACTCATTAACAGTTCTCAAGAAGAATATTAGACAATGAAAACAGCATAAAACAACATTGCATAATATCCTGGTGCCAGATGTTTTACTTTCTTTTTGTGCTCAAGTTTATAAAAACATACTGAACGGCTCAGTCAAAGACCTTATTTTCCTCTGCCTGGGATCTGTTCCTGCCTTCTCAAATGCAGTCAGCCTGACATCATGACATTAATAATGTTAATTTGTGCAATTTGCTTTTTTCAGTCACCTTTCACTTTTTTCCCCAACGCCTCCCCCTTCTCTTATTTAAAGCTGCATTTAGACTATACCACGTACTCCTAATGCTCAAGTTTGCAATTCAGAGTACTCTGGGGCAGTCCTACAGACACAAGCAAATCCCCTAATTTTAGTACAGAAAACATTTTTCACAGTTGTTAAAATCACGGTATTGCAATCCTCCCAGGAAAATCCGTTCCGTTGCTGAACCATCTGAAACATTTCTTCGTGTTTGAGGAGAAATATTACTAATCACTAAAATATTTAGCACTGCTTTGTGCCCATATAACCCAAGCTCTCCTAGAATAATAGCATAACATCCCAGTAGTGAAATTATTAGGATTCTTTCAAACTAAGACAGAAAAATTAAAAGAGCAAACAGCAGGGTACAAGCTAATCAAGTATCTGGAAAGGAAGGCTATTTTCCAAGTAGAACATCAGTTTTCACTGTTTAGAAGTGTGTTTCAAGTGAAATGCTGAACAGACATGTTGCATCTCTGCATCAGCCTTGCATTGCCCCCCTCCTTTCTCCTGGGATCACTGATGTTCCTTAGCCCACAGCTGTTTCAAAACAGTCATATTTTCTGCATTGTTTCAATATCATCCTTCCTACCACATCCTCATCAATGGAGTCCTCATTTTTCTTTGCTTAAGAAATGAAGGCAACGTTTTGTCCTATTTTGGGGTCTCCCAGACCAAGGGCATGCCCCTGGACACAAAACAAGGAGGTGTTCCTTTCTGGAGCTTATGTACCCCAAGACAACCCCTAAAAGTCCTATCAGTATGCATGGGAAAACTATTGATTTTTGAGGTTTCTGATACACACATAATTTCCTGATAATTGAGGAAAAAAAACCCTTAAAAAACAACATACCTCCATTCAGTTATAAAAGTAACAGGTGGATTTTTTTCATTTTTTAAATAAATGCTTCAAAAGAAGTACCTTGAAAGCTTTGTCACAGAGCGCAGTCTGGCATAAGAGAGCATGTGCCTGCCCTTCAGAGACTCTCCACATCTCAGCCATGATGGCACAAAGCCACCACCCTCACTCTTAAAGCCCTATGATGCATCTGCCACACTCACCTAGCACCACCTGTATTTGTGTGCATGGGGGCCAGAGCGGGGTCAAAAAAGACCAACACAATATTTAAGTGCTTGATGTCTCCTTTTTGCCACAGCACTCTGTGCAACAACTAAAAACTAAGAAAGAAGTATTATCTGTGGATACTCTTTTGGCTAGATATTCTGGACAACTGGACTTTGGAGTGAGACCTCCTGTGTGGTAGAACGTGGGACACTGGCCAACATTTCTTAGTTAGTATAACGTGCACCTGAACATTTCCTTTTCAATGCCAACTAAGTCTTTCAAGGAAGGACTCAAATAAGGTGGTTGTTCCAGCTTACTTGCAAAACACAGCACTTTAGGTGAGGAATTAGCTCACATGCAGAAGCTGAAATGTGTATTGAGACTCCCATGATAGTGGTTAATAAAACCAATAGAGTTAAGAGAGCTATTCATCTCTTTGTAAAGCAGATGTTGGTATCTGGTCAGATCACTCATACCCTCAACTCAATCAGGAAGACCTTCAAGGACTAAAATGGGAAAGAGTCTAGGCAACTATGATATAAAGACATGAAGTTATATGAAGTCAAACCCAAGCCCTTACTCCTAGGTTTTGGCTCCTCAACTGGTCTGGCTTTTAAAGAAACCATATCAAGAGGAAGTTGGCAGCAGGAGCTCATTCAATTAAGAAGAAACAATTTAAGGACAGAGAGTGTATGTCCTAAGAATTGGGTTGGGAATTACAAGGATGCAGCCCATGTTTTCAGATAAAATCTTGTCAAGATAAAAGACTCCACACCCCTGACATGGTTCAAAAATGTTCATTCCTGACTGTCCCCTTTAAAATCTCACCTCAACACAAAAGAGTCAAAGACACAAGTCATGACTCAACTGTCAGTGCATCTGAATCTGAAACAGTTTAACTTGGTATATCCACCTGGTTTTCTCCTTCCTAATTTTCCATTACTTCATTCTTCATATATTTTCCTTCCCATGTTTATTGCACGCAAACCCTATCACTCATCCCAGGCTTGCCTTTCTGTTTTCTTTCAAAACATTTAAACTTTCCCCAACTTGTTCATTTCCTGTAGCCAAACACCAGCCAGGCAATTACAATTAATATACTATGGCGAATGCATAGATGTATGAAAGTAACATTCTCCCTTTGGCTGACTGGTCTCTTGAAAGTAAACAAATAGCTGATAGCAGTCAGTTAAAAAAACCCAAACCAAACAAAAAACCTAACACCACAAACCAACAAAAAAACCCCAAACTAAAACCAAACCCCCACCCCCCTATCACTACCCATTGAGCCTAACAAGCAATTATTTCCCAGTATGCTACAATGACCTATCTAGTACCTCACCCCTAAAGGACAAGCATAAACCAAGGGTACACTGAAACTGAACATTTCTTTATTAATTTCTCTCTGCCCACTATTTTGTTCAAGTGAGCACAGGGACTTAGAAAAAGACAGACTGACACACAGACAGAAAAGCACTTCATAGACAACACCTCGAGTAACACTGCACAGGTGAGAGGCATCTGTTCATAACAGAGCACCACCTACGTGCCCAGGCAAGGGCTGACATCAGTAGCAGTAGTTGGCACACACACCAGAGATAGCTGCAGAGTCCTCCTCTTTATTTTTCAGAACATGCAGGAGTAAGACGTACATGGAAAGATACTTCCCTCAATATGGTCTCAAATAAGAGGAAGACCTGTTCTGCAGCACTGATTTGGAGAGATGGAGGTTGAGAAAGAGTTCAGACCTGTTTGAAAACCCCACTCTTGGCAAACTAGATGGCATTAGCACAATCCCTGGGGAAACAGAGTCTCTTCAAAACTACTGAAAAGAAAGGGAAAAATGTAGTAAAATCATGACCTCTTGCCTTTGAACACCATTTCTAAGGTGTGCCACTATTCATTAATACTTTTCCCACTGCCTTGCCAGTTGGCTTAGCTTCCACCTGGAGGGGTAGATGAGTCTTTGTCCTTCCAGCTCTTGACCTCAGCGCTGGGACAGCCAGTGCAGGGTAATGGCAATTGTCATGGTGGTTTTTTTGCATATTCATTTTCTTCCAGCTGTCATAACTAGAAAAGAGCCATTGGCAGAGAGGGCTTCTGCCAGCCTCAAGCTGTACATCTGTTCGCATTTGTCTGCTCAGACAGCATGGGATGTAATCTCCCTTTCCCCTTGTGCTGGAATCTGTTTGCTTGTAGTTTGTCCTGAAAGGGCTTTGATTTTGGAGGCTGAAAAGTGAATCTCTGTGGATGAAACTGGCTTCATGTATTTCAAAAAGAAAAGAAGTAGAGGGGTGAGGCCTTCGCTATCAGTGCTAACTGTCCCCATGCAGATAATGAAAGCTGAAATAAAACTAGCAGTGGTCCGTAAAGTCACGAGGAAAAGCAGCTTGTGCAGGACTCAGTTTGTACAGCAGGACTGGGAGATTCTGGAGCTGGTGGAAGCTAATTTTGACTCAAAGGGGACAAATTACAGCTGATCAAAATGATCCACTAGAACAGGGATGGATGATTACGTAAGTGAGGAATTTAAAAGCCCACTGATCACTGTAATGGCATATTTTAAGTACACATAGAACTCCCATCATTTACATAGCCACAATAATGAAGATTTATTTAGGACAAATCATCAGAGAAGAAAGTAGCAAAATACTTTGCTATTTATGAAAAAAAAAATCAACCCTGAGGTTCACACTATAAATATATATATATATATATATATATATATATAAATGCTATATATAGATACAGTTGCAGACTCACAACACAGTGAGTTTACAATAGACTGCTCAGATTTTAACAAGTCTCAAAATGGCTCTGTATGACCTCGGAAACAACAGGAACACTGACAGTTGGGGAACACAATCCCAGGATTATGGGCTAGTTAGTCAGCTTTACGGAGCGAAAGATTATAATCAAGGCTTGGAAAAAAAAAAAAAGCAGCAATCATTTTACCACTAAAATGGACATGAAATCAGCTTCTGCTTCCCTGCATCACTCTCAGGCAGTTCCAAATGAGCACTTTTTACTCACTCCCATAGTTTTACATGTAATAAAAATAGAGAGGAGGAATATATGACCTTTGAAATTGATCTCAAGGGGGTCTCTCTTTTTTCTTTTTCCCTCCTCTTTAAACCAAGCCAGTCTAACTCTACATAGCTTCAACAGGGCAGAAAGAGCAGCACAAAGATGAAGAGACTCATTACTTAGAAGAGGTTCACACCTCTTTCATTCATTTTACTCTATTATATAACTAGCTAGCCAATCACAGGAAAAAAATACTGCTATCCACTTTTAAAACATGCTTCTTTACATGATCCTGCATTAAAGACTACACTTTATAGGTGACAAAAGGAAGACTGAGGAAAATGTGGGCCCACTGATGAATGAGATAGGGGACCTCATTACACAGGACATGGAAAAGGCTAAAACAATAAAATGACTGGCCTGGTAGATGAGGGGAGAACAGTGGATATTGTCTACCTGGACTGCTGGAAGGCCTTTGACACTGTCCTCCATAAGATCTGTCAGGCATACAGTGACACACTTCACTCATAAGAGAAATGGCAATATGTTCATTGGTATAAACCACTGATTTTACAAAGTTTGATTGAAAAAGTGAGAATGGCTTAATGAGATTTGATGCAAAGTACATTTGATTTACTGCATAGAGGACAGGGTCACACAATGTCAGGGAGACCCTCCTGTTGAGTCATGAGGTTCAGAAAGAAGCCTCTTGCATTCCAAACTCCTGCTCAGAGGGGACTATAGGTGAGGATGGCTCCAGGATTGATCTGTTGCAGCAAGGAACCTCTCAACCATGAGGAATGATCTTGAGAGCTGTCCCTACTCAAGGGGAGATCCTGGCATGCTGCCTGCTGCTGTGCAGAAGAGATCAATGTGCCCCAGGCTGTCAACTATTTATGGAATAAAATAATTGACTCATAGTGACTACAAAACATACTTTCTTTTAAACGTGACTTGAGTCAGAGCTTGACTGGCACTGTGGTGGGCACATTGCTCAAACAATCCCTTGGCTATTGTGTTATCTGTCTGGCCTGAATTCACTTTGAGTCAGATGCAGCCATCACAAACAATGCATCCATTATGACTGACACTTGAGCAGAGTTAGGGAAAAAAATGTCAGGTTGGTGAAGAGGTGGCAAGGGGAAGCACACTGTCAGAAGATCCTCACAGACAAGCTGTTGATGTGCAGGCTGGACGGGCAGAGAGGTGCACAGAAAACTGGCTGAATGGCTGGGCCCAGAGGATGATGATCAGTGGCACAAAGTACAGTCAGAGGCCAGTGACCAGTGATGTACCTCAGGAATCAATACTGACTCCAGTCCTTCTTCACTAGGGGTCTGGATGATGGGCAGAGGATATCCTCAGCAAGTCTGCAGATGACACCAGACCAGCAGGAGTGTCTGATACATCAGAGGGTTGTGCTGCCATCCACAGGTGGGACTGACAGGAGCTTCATGAAGTTCAACAAGGGGAAGTGCAGAGCCCTGCACCAGAGACAGCTCCAGGCACCGGTACACACTGAGGGCTGCCCAGATGGAAAGCAGCTTGGCAGGAAAGGACCTGGGCAGTCCTGGTGGACATCAGGTTGACCATGAGCCACAAAGATCATGGGCTAGAGCATCTCTCCTGTAAGGAAAAGCTGAGAGAGCTGGGACTGTTCTGCCTGGCAAAGAAAAGGCTCAGAGGGAATCTCATCGATGCAGAAAAGTATCTGAAGGGAGGATGCAGAGGATGGAGCCAGGATCCTTTCAGTGGGGCTCAGTGGCAGGACCAGAGGCAATGGGCACAAGCTAAAACACAGGAGGTTCTCTTTGAACATCAGGAAACAGGTTTTCACTGTGAGAGTGACCAAGCCTTGGCACAGGCTGTGCAGGGAGGCTGTGGAATCTCCATCCTTGGAGATACTCAAAAGCTGTCTGGCTATGGTCTGGGGCAGTCAGCTGCACATGGCCCTGCTTGACCAGAGGGTTAAACCAGATGACTTCCAGAGGTCCCTTTCAGCCTCAACTAGTCCGTAATTCTGTGATACAATCCTCAGCTCTTAATTAGAATAGCACAGATACAAGACAAAATCTGCTATACTTAATTTAAAACCCACCTATTATGAACAGTGGTTTTGGTTCTCCTTGTAGCACTGCTTTATATATACTCATTACTTCCAGTTACTATTTTAAGTCTTACAGCAAAGACTTTTAAACGTGATATAGTTTCAGAGGAACTGGTACAGAGAACCACACATAAAAGCTTTGTAAATTGTCTAGATAAAAACACCAAAGAGACTTAAGACAATCTTTGATACTGCAGAACAGAACAAAAAAACCACAAACCAGTAAGTTCCAGCTGAAAACAGAATAAATAGGCTAACACAACTTGCCCTGAAACAGTGACTACCAGCCTCTGCTACAAGTTGGCTGGATACAGGCTGTTCTGACAGCTTGGTTCTGGATGTCAGGCCACTGAAATTTAAAATAATTTACATTTTAGGCTTACATATACATACGAATAGACTTTTATTAGTTATTCATATTTAAAGGAAAACATGATCCTAAGTTGGCCCACTGAAACAATACATAAATGAGAAAAGGTGACTGGAGCCCTAAGAATTAAGTAGGAAGATAAACTATTAATGCAACAGTATGCCCAAGCTTCAATTCTCTGAATTTCACCTTCAATTAAAGGAAAGACAAACAGAAAGAAACACTTCTGAAATTTTTATCTGACTGGGATCAAAGTTCAAGATTTTAGTCATCCCTACTCAAGGTTTCATTTTTCTCCGACAGAAATACAAAAAATTTACTTTTGGGTATCTCAAGAATCATATTCAGGGCTTACATGATCACACCCACAGACTCACACAAGATTGTCAGAGCTACAGAGACGGTTAACATCACTCTTCACAAATTAAATTTTCACCGAAAAGGAGGAAGAGTTTCTACAAATACAATGAGTAATCAGATGAATATCTTTACCCGTGTCTACCATCTGAAATAAAAAATGGTGTGCCTTTATCAAAAGCAACAAAAAAGGGGGAAATGCTCCATCTTTCAAGCCAACATTTATAACATGATGTTCCTGTCTTTCACTGTCATTCCTACATATGTGCAAAAAAGTCCTACAATATGTATGCTGCCACAGCCTACCACAGAGCATTCTTCAATTCCAATATTGCATAGGTCTTCTGCAACAAGAATTGCTAGTTCTCCCAGGCAGCAGTATTTTAATTTCAAATTAAGGAGTTATGGCACTGTCTTCCAAGATGACCAAAAGATACAGAACCAGCTGAAGCCATTTTGTCAAAAAATTAAGTTGGAGAAACAAAGAGACCACATCATGTCTCCTCTACCAAATACACACACTGAGTGTATCAAATACACTACTGAGTATCTTTTGAGAGAGATCAGATGCAAAATGCCTCGGGACTATTGTCACTGCCAACTTCCAATTTCCATCATTTGCCTGTGAAGAATGTGAGGTTACCATTAACCCAATCTAAGTTGCTTTTCAAGCGCAGGCTGATCCCTGCAAACATCCACCAAAGAGATTCCTGTATCACAGAAATAAAAGAATCTTGAAGTGTATGAAGTTCAAATCTAATGCCATTAACTGCTTTGATTTAAAATACTTCATGTCTTTATCTGAACGCAGGAGAAACAGTTTTTAGCAGTCTCTTCCCCTCAAAGGTTACATGAGAATACTGTAAGCTGTAATTTGGAAAATGAGATACACAAAACTGAACAGCTGAGTAACTAAATAAGGTGTTATTTTGAAAGCATAGACCAGTTCAAACATTAATCACTTCAGATAAGCAATACTGGAATTATTTTACTCTTTTGATTAAAACTTCCTTACATCAGACATTTCCATGAACTGTCCAGAACTGCCAGATAAGATAGCTGCTCTTGCTATGCAAACAGTGCTCACACATAGACATGACATCAAACAAAACCAACAGTTACAACAATGAACAAACTATTTTATTTTTCTTGCTAGATAAGAGCATCCCATTGAAAATAAAGAATAAAAAATATATTCTGCTGCAACACTCTGAATACTTGAGTCTCATGCTCTAGCACATGGAGAAATTCCAGTACAGCAACATCACAGTAATCCCTGTGCACATGGGTGCACAGAAAGCCTTAAAAAAATATTTATACCCATAGTAGTGCCATGTACAAAAATGTCATTCCATAAAGGCCAAACAGAAAATTGAAACATCTTTGTTTTTCTCAAGCCAAGGGCAACGTAAAAAATGGAAACTTTTCAGTCAATTACCTCCACTTAAATTATATCTTTTTACGCTGAAGAACCCAAGTTCAGCATAATAAAGTGTGGAAGAACTAGTATACAATTATATATGTGTATAAACAATATACTGAGCACGTGGGGTATGATGTTTTCCTTAATATATGATTGTTGGTGTAACCATGTGAAGGTTAAGTCAGTATTTTTCCAACACAAAGAGAAAATATCCTGTTTCTTCAATCAATGCTCTGACCTTTTCTTCCTATAAAGAGCATGCCTGTATTATTCATCTAAGCATACATGCGCCACAAAAGATATGCAAAACAAATCGATATAGATAAACTTTAGTGTCAAATGTCTAATGATGTAATAACAAAAACAATTCTCAAAGTCCAAATGACTTGCTGAATTAAAATTGCATTGCAGTCACTTAAACTAACAAAATACTTGGACTAGTGAGCCACAAAATTCACTATTTTGCAGCAGTATCTCTGTTGAAACCTGATGAGTATCAGACTACTGGTAAAGCAAGGCATTTTCAAAAGATGAATTTGTAAAAAATACATTTATACTATACGTTTTCATATAAAAAGGCATTAAGAAATATAATGAACCCTACCATTTTAGGACTACACCTTCCCTAACAAACAGTTTTTATCACTTCACTATTACATACAATTTCACTATTACATTCAGTTTCCTACAAAGAAAGTATATTTTCTTGTCCCTGATGTATATTACAAATGCAGTGGCAACAAACTGTTTTATTATCACCACTCATTCTTGCAGCTTACACAAATAGCACCAATTTCACCCCCCAAAAAAAGGTTTATCAGTTACATAGTAGCACTTCCTTACAGGAAATATAAACCCAAAACATAATAACCAAATGTGTCTTTCCAAAAATATATCAGAATATATGGCTCAGATTTAAGGGATGAATAACCGGGAGTATTGCATAGTACAGGGATATGAATAAAGACACCTTTTGATTGTTTGTCACCTTCTGACTCCAAAAACAAATTAAACAGGTGCTAATAAAAGTAATACACAAATAAATTTACTGGTTAAAAAAAACAACATGAAATTGTACAGTTCTTTCTGGCACAGTGCAAAGTACACATTAGAAAACTGAACACATGTACAGTGTGTATGTATTTTTTTATATATATATAGTATGTATTTCCCTGACACATACACATGTACATATAAAAAACATGAACATACATATCCATGCCAAACTGAGCAAAAGGATGGAATGTTTATAATGTGGATGCATTGTTCCAGTGAAATCAGTTCATCCCAGAAATGGCTGTTTATACAGCCAATATGCTGTTCTATGAAACAGAAATATTTATTGCCTGCACAAATTGACAATATACTATATATTTGTCCTCATAACTTCCAAAGGACTGATAATCACACTTTATAAAAGCTTATATTTGTATTAAGCCCTCTCTTCCATAACCCTTCCTCTACTCTGGAAGACCAGACAGAGTATTCACTACAGAGATGAGATCTTCTATTTTAACTTTTTCCTGCAATATAAAAGTTTACAGCCACCCTTTGTAAGAAGTTTTAACACCTGATGCTGGTTTATTTTATTATTTCCCTTTGGGTTTCAGCTGTTTTGGTTCTGAATATGAACACCTTGGCTGAAGCCTGTAACAAAGAACACTTTTCAGGATTCAGAGAGCGCTGTCACCCAACATGCCCACACCCAGTATGATCACCTGTCCTTCCCTGTCAATTTTCTGAAACAGTTCACAAAAATACCAGAATATGATACAAATCCCTCACCCACTTTATCCTGAATGTCTTTTTACATGCTGAGAACACTTTCAAAAAATAACGATTATTTGTATCAGCAGAACAGTTTCAAATAAAGGCGATGGCTGTGAACCTGAGAGCTCAGTGTGATACAAACACATATACTCCTGCTTATCCCCATTCTCTAGTACTTTCCTTGTTTAAGTCGTTCAATGTGGTAGCACAATTTTAGAGCAGGCCCCAGCTTCAGTCCCATATATTTCATTATCATATCGCTCCTGAGTAAGAGTAGTGCCTTCCCATCAATTTCCTGCAGAAGGAAGAGAAAAAAACGCAATATGTAACTTTAACAAATTGCATGGTAAAACTATAAAGTGCATTATATGTCTTTATACTGCAGTAAAAAGAAATCTACTATATATATAACATAACTTAGAGTAACTTTATAATGCATGACTAAGTTATTTGAGATGTTAAAGAAACAAAAATATAGCAAATAATAGAAACTGACCAAATAGCCCTCAAAATTAGGCACTGACTGGGAAGAAAAAAGTGAATGGGTCAAGGGCAAAAATAAAAAGAAGCTGCAAAGGAAGGTCTGTGCAGTTAGAGATTAAATGATGCAAGCACTGAGGCCTTGTACTGAACCTTGAACACAGCTGTGGGAGGATTTTGGCATGTGCACGGAAACAGTCACACAGAGGAAGGGGTTATAGACCATCTAAATCTGTGAAATAAGACAGATCTATGTCCATGTCGAACCAGAGAGATTGTTAGTATCAAGACCAAGGACAACTTAGTCAGATTTTAACTGCCTGACTGAGAAGCTGCTGAAATATGACAGTCCTAAGCTCTTAGTACCATTACATACTGTAGACAGGCAATTAGTTCCATAAAACACCATAAAGAGAACCACTCTGTCTTATTTTTTTAAACATAAACCTGACAAAACAAGTGACTTTTACTGTTGTTATATAACTAAGAATAAAACATAAGACAGGAATCTCTATTAAAAGTTATTTTGAGTTTTCCTTCCAATCCAGCTTACTTGGATATTTAACTGTTAGTAGGAGCTGGTGCAGAACATGAGTGAAATAGTACTAGAGAAAGCCAACCTCTTTTTGGTGGGCCATGTATACAATGAAATAACAAAGCAGCTCTTTGCTGAGCCACCTGCCATAGAAAAGCACAGTGAGAAGGAATAAGGGAGATCAAAACCAGCACAGACACAGTTTCTACCTTTAAAGATAACATCTAGTGGGATCTTCAGAAAAACAACATGCAGGGTTTCGTAACAGATGAATTCAACATTCCAGTTGATTCTCTGAAATTTAGTACTAATGACCAAGTGTTCTAGCCAACAAAGGATAACAGCATCTCTACTCTGGGACGTTAAACCTCTAAAACAGGGGGGCCAAATGCCCCACACTGTTCATGAGAATGCCACGTTCTCTAGAGGTACCAGGGATGTTGGCCATTAGAACTTGGATACTTCTGGTATTGGTGTTATTCCATATACACTGGAAAGCAGTGGCTATTTACTTTAGTCTAACAAGACTGGAACACAGAGAAAATATACTGCAGAACAAGTTTCAGGTGGAAAAATAATTTTCAGCCTCCCTCTAATATACAAATACAGTCCATTCTACCTTCAATTGCAAATAGAGTGATAGACATGAAAGTTACATTTTAAGAGATTAACGTGATACACAATCTGCTAGAATGGAATGGATATGCATCATACATGTCTCCTAAAGAGTTCTGCATGTGGAGCCAGTGCTTGTGGATCGGCTTCTTTCACAAAACGCACAACTTCCTCTATTGACCAGGTGGAAGGATCCTTATTCCATGCTCTTGAAGGTTCCCTTTTTAGTGAATTCAAATCCGGACCAGTTGTGGAACTTGCAGCTTTTAATATAAAAATATTGTGAAATGAAGAAGTATCACTTGTCTGTACAGGGATAACACATTTCATTTTACACAGGACACTTAATATTAACTTCTGGCTTTTATTATGTATTCTTTGTAATACATTAAAATGAAAGATGCTTTATTTTCCTTCTAATAATACTGAACTGTTCCTTTTGTCTTTAAATGCCTTCTATAACTGCAAGTATTTACAGCAGCACAAACATTAGCACTGTGACACACCTAGAGGGATTAGTTTGACTTGTATTTGGCTCCTGGGTCTCAAGATGCTATTGACTGGGAATGTGGCAAAGTCAATTTAAGCTGTGCAGACAGAGGAAGAGACAGTAGGAAACCCTATTCCTGTATTTCAGCAACATGGCAATAGCTGATAAGACGCTCAGGAAGTGAGATGCATATAGGCTCTGTCTGGTCTGGCTTGCTGTAGGGTCTGTAACAGCAGCAAGAGGAAGGTACAGCAGGCAAGACCCGCCACAGCTTGCACTGCACTATTAGTTCTAACAGGCATAAAATTCTGTATTTGCAGTTACATTAGCAAGCCTGACATGCTTGGCAACAGCACATTTCACTCCATATGCAAGGTTTCCTATGGCAAAGAAATTCTTTATTTATAACTTTGTATGTTAGTGAAAGCAGTTATATATTTTGGAAGGTTTTGTATAATTGCATACCTTCAATCCGCCTCTGTATTCGATTCCTACTAACTTCATAGTAGCTGCTGCTCCCAGCAGAGCTCAAGGACAGCCTGCGCAGGATTGGGGCTGAATTTGAGGTAGCAGTTGCTGGCTGATGGGAATTCCTGTAATATGCAGCACTTCCTGCAGTACGGCACTCTGCGGAACTTCGACAGGTTGGGCTTGACGGATTTACAGAATTAAGTGCAGAATCCATAGAGTCCTCAGAAAATCGGTGTTCTTTGGAAGTGCTGTTTTCCTCTATAGGCAAAGTTTCTGCTACACAAAAAGCAAGTATAGATATGTTCAAAGTGGTGGACATTATACCTTTGTTATTTAAGACCTTGCTATGTTCTGTTGAGGATACTGACAGATTTATAAGCCTATTAACAAATCTCCCGTGAGGCAATCACTGCGGTTGAAAGTTTGCCCCTTTTTCTCAAGTAGTCATTGGGCTCTTACTGTATTTATAAAACATTTTTTTATAGCAAAAGATTTAATATGTCAAGTTTGAGACAGTCTCCCACATATCATTTCAGTTGTATTTATTGAATACTATGAACAGGGAAGTGACAAAGGAAAATTCTTTTGATAAAACTGTCTGATGTTAATATTGATACATCAAATAATTTTAGTCAAGATTTTTCATTCTTTTTCTGAACATATTCTTAAAAAGCAAACCATTAATATCATGTAACATTTATTTTGCAAGACATTTTTAATACAAAACTCATGTTAACTTAAAATTGTTTAATTTACTCTAAACAGCAGAGGGAGTCACTAACTTCATCAACAAAACAAGTGGACAACTATCATCTATGGATCCCAAAAGGTCCAGATAGACGGGCCATTGTTAAAAAGGGAACATGTTACAGGAAAAGCCACAGAAGGCTGTGAGAGCCCTGTACTGCACACTAATATAACATGTTTTCACCTCAGTGATGTATCTACAGTCAGTGCTTTGCACAGGGCAGGGTCTCCAGGTCTGTAAATGTGGACTCTGGAAAGCTAAAGGTATGTGTAAGTCACTGACGGACCAAGTGAAAAAACAAATGCATCGGGTCTCATGGAGAGGGTGTAACAATATTCTAGTTCTCACACCTTATCAGCTAATTTCTGCTCTGCAAAAGACAATATCCACTCAGAAGACTTGTAAATTTTTAGAGCCTGTCAATAAAGTTTCTAAGCCACATGAGCAAAGTTCAGCTGGTCCTTTTCCCTGTGACATGAGACAGGAGCCAGGTTTGCTTGATTACTGAAAATTCCACTTCTGTTCAACCCAATTCAGGCCTGTTTGGGAGATGTATGCTATGTGAGGGGCCAAAAAAAAAACCCAAATCAACAAGAACACCACTCCATTCTCTCTGTTTGCATCAAGCCAAGTAACAGCATGAGAATGAAGTTGGAAGCATGATGTACAAATCTGTATGAAACAAATGCTACTTTGGCAGGAGAGTTAAGAGCTGGAAAAATATAGCTAACAGGTTCACAGAAGTGTAAGCCCCACACTACCATCTTGAAAATTACTCTAGTGAAGTTATAAAACATATGCTAGTGAAGCAGCATATTCTTTGGAATAAGAACTTGTATATTTTGCAAAACAAGTTCCTGAAATGAACTTTTTACCACATTTCTTAATGAAAACTTTCAAGAATTTCTTGGGCATAGCCCCAGTTAAAAATACAGGAAGGGTATTTTCCTAAAAAAACCTAGTGAGCTTCTCAAGCATGCTTTCAATTTGGTTCATGACGTCTCAGGTTCTCTGCTGAATCCTGTTTAGAAGTGGAGTGCAGTGAAGAACTGTTAAGTGTATTTTGGTCTTCAGACAACATAATCCTGAGAGGGAACAAAGGCACTCGGGGAGCCAGCTCCCTGCTTAGTGAACTCAGTAAGGCAAGGTCACAGAATCATAGAACAGAATCACAGAATCATTTAGGTTGAAAAAGACCACTAAGATCATCGAGTCCAACATGTTCACCACTAAACCACATCCCTGAGTGCCACATATCTTTTAAATACCTCTAGAGATGGTGACTCAGCCCTGGGCAGCCTGTTCTGATGCTTGACAACCCTTTTGGTGAAGAAATTTTCCTAATATTCAATCTAAACTTCTGCATGTGCAATTTTGCAGCCATTTCCTCTCATCCTGTATCTTGTTACCTGAGAGAAGACAGCAATCCCCCCTCCTTACAACCTCCTTTCACATAGTTGTAGAGAGTGATGAGGTGTAAGTGGCTCAATAAGCACCTCCACCAGCCCCCTCCATACTCTTGGGTAGATCCCATATGGCTCCATAGGCTTGTGCACGTCTTAAGTGGTGTATCAGGTCACTGACCCCAGGCCAATCTCCCCTTGGATTATAGAATCATTGAATTGTTTAGGTTGAAATCTGCTCCCTGTCCCTATCTTCCAGCTCAGGGGGCTGGGTACATGGAGAACAACTGCTCTTAGTATTAAAGACCAAGGCAAAGGAGACATGAAGTACTTCAGCCTTTTCCTCAACCTCTGACACTCTGGTTCCCTCCACATCCAAAGGCTGAGGATTCCCTTTAGCCTTAATTTGAGCGATGAGAAAAATGAGAAAAAAATTTTCTAGTCTTTATGGCAGTACCCAGATGAAGTTTTACTCAGGCTTTGCCCCTTCTAATCTTCTCCGTGAATAACCTCACAGCATCTTTGTTATCCTGAATTTTTTGCCTCTTCTTCCAAAGGTCAGATTCTTCTTTTCTTTCTGAATTTCAGCCAAAGCTCTATGTTCAGCCAGGCCAGTCTTCTTCCAGCCAGGTTGTCTTTCAACATTTGTAGACAGCCTGCTCCTGCACCTTTAAGATTTCCTTCTTGAAGAATGGCCAGTTCCTAGATTCCTTATCTGCCAGACGGTGTAACATTTTTTACTAAATTTAACAGCCATGGAATAAAGAAGCTTTTATGGACACAAGTCCTTTTCTTTCGTATCAATAATTCTAAAATAACTACTGCAAAACTTTCTAGTTTGTCAAATTTTAATCACAAAAGCAAAGAAGAAGCTCTTAAGATTTTCAAAGAAAACAAACAAGAAAATTAACTCATTTGTATTTCTCAGAAGTAGTTGCAGCAATTTATAAAAATTTTAAAAAAAGAGCTATCATTCCATAGAGACCTTAAGAGATGCGGTCAATGATGTGCACTATAAAATTAAAAGGTAGCAAACCAAGGGAAAATTAGAGCTGTAGAAAAATGAAACCACCAGCAGAAATCTCAGCCCAAAGCCAAAAGGCAGAGGTGATACTTTAAATAGTTACAACAAAGCTATATGGAGCCTAAGGTTTAGACTGAACCTATAGATTCAGATTTATGAAGATGTGAAAGATAGGATGAAATAACGGAGACAATACTCCCCAGCAGAGATTTTCAACTAGAGTGTTCAAGGATGTATCAGCCAACTCCATGTAACATATTAAGAAAAAAACATTTTGGTAGTTTTCATAGTAAACAGGCAGGAGTGCACATATAGGATTTTTTTTGAAAGATAATTGTTTTACATAATCTTTGTCAAGATTTCTGAAGACAAAAAGATTTTAAAAATTGACTATTATGAAATAATTTAATTGTATTAATTTCAGTTATATCCCAGATTTCTCTCTGTTATTTTACACCCTAAAGTAAACAACAGTAAGAAGGTTTGGGAAAGATCAACTCTGCTTTTTTTTTCCCAAGATACCAGCATTTGAATTTATCTTACTGTAAATTCTAAACTCACATACACAAGGTGGAAAAGCTAGCATATTTCCCATCATTTTTAGGGAAGTTGTTCAGCAGTTACAGTGTCCAATCCACCTTCTCTTCCATCCATCTAGCTTCTCCACATACAACATGCAGCAAAATCGGCATCTAGCCAATGGAGCTTTGCAATCCACAGAGTGGCACATTTCTCCTACCTCGATATTTCAAGCAGTTATGAATAACAGTGCTATGGAAAAAGATGGGAGGTTCCACTGCAGAATGCCTGATCTCTGGGTAGATTAATAAAAGGCCAATAAGAGACCTTGCATTTCAAATGCAAGGATGACAGAAGACTTTAAGCACTGAAGGCCTTAGCAGGAATTGGATATTTTGTTTTCTTGAAGTTCTTCTGGGAATTAGAAGCCAGTTGTTCTGTCTCATACATAACAAAATGATGTAATCGGACACAGTAGTAAGAACACACTGTTTTCAGGGGAAGGGAGTCTGAGTTATTCCCCACTCCCTCCTCCTTTATCTTTCATAACTTAAAGAAGAAATTGTTAGTGAGCAAGAAAGGCAGCAAAATCTGCAAAACATATCCATGAGTAGATCAGAAGGAAAACGAGCTGTTTGAAAGACCGTTTCCCACAATTATTCCATTTTGCCTTCAAATAATGTTTCAAAATAACTATTTTAAGACAACTGTGTTTCAATGGAACAAGAACTTTTTGGGGGCAGATCTTTCTTGCTAACCAACCCATGACTGACCGCGATAAAATTGCCTCCAGATTTTCAGCAGAGGACACTGCCCTAATGGGAAACACACAACACTAGAGAACACTCTGCCTCTTGAAATGCACAGAATACAAATTCAAACCTTTGAAACCACAAAAAATACTTATTTTAATTTTTTTTTATCCAAATAACTGCACTTTACAATGAAGTGCCAAATTTAAAATGCATTTTGATGACTTCCTCTGTAAAAGAGATCCACTAGCAAACAACGTCTAAGAAGCAGTATGTGCACTCATGTTTGAGAAAGATTTCTAACAAGATAATGCAGATCTCCTTAAATATTTGTTTTGCTTCAAATGAAACAACTTCATTTGAGCATAACTAGGTGTTCCACACTTATTAAGTTACGTACCAGAAATATCTGACTTAGGTGTACAATTTATCGCTGGAATTAAGCCACTGCCTTTTTTTGAAAGACACAGAAATGGATAATCAATGCAGAACTGTATACTATAACAGCTGCAGGAAATACAAAGATGTGAATATGCTAAATATATGCAAAATATAAGATGCACCATTTTAAATAAGCTATCATTTGGAACCTTCTGATTTTATATCCTTTTCTGCTTTAACCGTAGCCTTATGACGTTTTAATCCGCACCGAAGAGATCAGTCTGCCCCCACTCAAGCTGATAGGTACAAAATCACTCCAGGATCACATAAGAAAAGAGAAAAAATGAAAAAAAAAAAAAGGAAAAAATAACTAATCCCCATAATATTTTAAAAAAGCCTTTGGAAATTATGTGCAAATATCTTGTTGCAAGAGAAAGCACGTATCAGATGGGATGAGTCAATATCATCAACTTACCATGGCTTAACCAGTTAAGTAGCAAATACAGAGTAAAAAAACATTTTGCTGTGTCTTTCTACCTGAGGTTTAAACCTAGAGGCTTTAGTTCACATTTGAGGCAGACTAAAACTAGACATATGCTCAGTTACTGCAGCTAAGCTGCAGCACAGGAAAAAGGGCTATTTATTAGTGAACTATAACAACCTAACAATCAGCTGCCACAGGGAGGCTAGGCCACTCCCCTGGCCATGGCCACCCTGGATTCAACCCCTCCCTGTGCTCACCTGAAGTCCACAGTGAGTCACTCCAGAGAAGTAAACTGCAAGACTCTTCACCAGAATGTTTTCTGTGCTTTTGCTCACTGGTTCGGTTCACTAACCAGATGGGGAGAGGGAGTAGGGCGTGGGCTAGGACTCAGTGCAGGGACACAGAGGCAAAGAAAGCAGAAGCAGCACAACTTCTATGGGCAGCTGGCCATGAACTCTGCTGCATTGTATCATCAAGCAGTAGTACCCTTACTCACTTAATGACTCCAGTCTAGAGTTAAGAGTTGCTTCCAATTTATCTCCTAACCCATTTCAAGGCAATTGGTTTTCTTCTCAGTAGCCATACACGAAGCAGGAGGCTTCATCTGTCACCTATGTGCCTGAGCCCCTTCACAGAAAGGGCTGTGGGTTTAGGAGAAGCACTGCTGGAGCTTGCAGTAGATCTTCCCTAAGTGCAAAATCTGTGCCAGTGATCAATAATTAACACACTTTCACCCTGACCTGTCAAAGGCTAGAGACAAACCAGACACATATGTTGTACTCAGTCCTTTTTGACTGGAAATACTGAAACCATAAATAATCCTCATATATAATCCTGACATAATATAATTACCTTCAGATGGATGAGCATCGTTTCTGGGAAGCTTAGGAGAAAGAGGAGCAGTATAAGGTGGAGAGTCCTGAGAGTATCGTTTAGCACTCCTGTTTTCAGGTATTTCTTCTTTGGCTGTGAAGATGAAAGTCACCATGTATTATTCCAGCATAAAGCTGCTCATGGGCAAAGTCCAGGGACAAAAGCAAAGACAGACATCAGCCATTCACCAGGTTACAGTTCAGTTTCTTGCATCACACAGCCTCAGTCATTTCAATACAAGTCTTCAAAGCTGGATTACCTTGACCCTCTCTACTATTCTGAAAGAGTTAAAACTAACGACTTTCATACAACAGGCAGGATTATAAACATAGTTTGTCCATTGGAAAGAGGAAAAAAAAACGTATTTCCTAAAGCAGTACCCGGAAAACAAACTCAGCTATCAGACAGCTGTGAGGAAGCTTCACTCCCAATATGAAACTTCTGAAATTGCCCTGACAAGGCGGCTATCTATCTCAGCTATAACTCCTGGTGAATCTCGACCTGGGACTTGTAGTCAGCTCCTGCAAACAACCCATTGGAAGATCTTGGGCAAGTCATTTCATCTCCCCTTCACTCCACATTCCTGGTGCAGCAAAGATACTGAACTCGTGCAAAATTTTACAAGCAGCCAGCTGCGAACTCCACCTTTTCTACTACAAGACTGCCCTGTATATAGCAGAATGTAAAATTTTTGGAGCCACCATTAAGTAAGATGAATAAAGAAGAAAGAAAGGACCTTTGGCTGGTCTTGGAAGGGTTAGACAATTGCCTTTCAGGACAAGTCCCTTCTCATAAGCAGCAAGTATTTTTGAGTAAGTTTATTTTATGATCCAAACATAAATTTAACAAATAAAATGTGAAGTTTTAAGCTTGTCTTTTTAGTGGTATCACAGTGGTAAAGTACATATGTTTTCTGGCTTGCCTACAAGGAGGAGTTTGCTGAACAAAATTATTTATGCACATGTGGTTTGAGCTATCCCTTACTGTCAAAGCACTACTACAGTGGAACCAATTCACTAAGAACTGAAGTGTATTAATTTCATGCAACTCACATCATAGAAAGACAGATCAGAAACTTACATTTCAGAAAGTCACCACATTTCTCAAAACTATCAGCACTTGTGATTAACAGTACCTGGCTTGTTCCTCTCATACTCCGTAGGACTATGTGCACATCCCACGTAAGGGCTAAAAGGTTGGCTACTGAAGAGATTATCACACTGCAAGCTGTGGCAGAGCTTCTCCAAGAAGCGCAGGACAAATGATGCACTGTTTACAGAAGGAAGATTGATGGCATGCTTTTCCCCATCAAAGGAAGCTGTGAAAAAGAAGATTATGTCAAACACCCCCCAAGCATCACGAAGTATAGTAAAATACCATCATTAACTTAAAGGAGAAGACATCCAGATTTGATTTTAAACTGCACAAGACAAGAGAGTAATAAACAATCATTCTGATAGCTTAAAAAATTCACATCCAGAGGACTGATTTTACCTTCCACTGGTTCCAGGTCAGTTTAAATTTGTTCTATTTCAATAAAATAATTTGGGATTCACACCAGTATAACAAAACTTGCAACTACTCCCTCACCACCAAAACCTTGTGCAATTTCCGCTTCTTGCTTATAAAACAGCAAGCTTTCCATCACCTATTTGCAGGAGATAACACACAAAAGACCCTTTAAACTCCTTGCTAAAAAAACCCAAAGAAAATGCCCAATTTTTTTTTTTTTAAAGGAGGAATGAAACAATTTTTTCACAGTTTCTAACTGAATGGAGCATACTTGTGGCAATGTGCTGGCATCCATTACCATCGAAATTCTGACTACATAAATGTTTGCCATTTATTTTACCACTACAGAAATCTATTCCTAGTGTCAAGCTTCCACTTATATCAACAGGAGGTAGGTGGCAGAGACACCACAATAGCCACAAAAGGATCTGTAGTCTTTTAAACTGAGTGAGTAAAACAAGCACGCACATGCGTCTGTCTTTTTCTTGCTCACCTCCTTCCTTGCCCCTCCAACAGTGTGGCAGCTGATGATATTTTTCTTTTTTGTGCAAATTAGTAAGGTTTTGAAAAGACTCAATACTACTAATATATGGATAAATAGTTACCATTATACCAGCTGAAACTTTTAGTTACTTCTGATTAGAGAGACTTTACAACAAAGCAAGAGCAAACTTGTAACTTAAGCTAAGGGCTGCAAAGAAGTGGCATAAACACCAGGCTTATGCATCAATTTGTCTTCTTGGTTTTCAGCCTGTCATGCAGCTTTCTGTTGTTAACATAAGTTTCCAAATGATAAGCAGAGCTTTAAAGGATCACATTTTGTTAGTAGCAGATGCATTAAAAAAAAAAAAAAAGAAATTACATGAAAGCCATTATTCACAGACCTGAATTATGGAATCATGTTGCAAAAGAGACAGATAATATACACAAAACCAAAGAAAATGCCCAATCCTAGCATATTTTAGGCTTCCTTAGGAAATCTGAAGTGTCAATTACTTACATTGTTGATGTAAGGAAGCTTCTGATTAGAGTGAATGTGAGTTAAGCAGCTAGCATCAACAACGCGCTACCTCTCCCATCTGCTTTCATGACAGACTGACCAATGCAAGTGCTTAAGTTTAAGAGTCAGTACTACAGGACCAAAGTGTTTCCAGGGCCTATTCAGTTTTTCCAGGCTCTAATGTTCAAATGAAATGCTAATGATTAACAGTCCCACATGTGGCTCAGACACAAGGTCCTCTACATCCTGTTTGGGGAAGGGGTCTCCAAAGGCAAATCTGTGCTTGGAACTCAACCAGTTCTGGAAAGCAAATGGGCTGTGAGACCTAGCACAGCCTGACCTCCTGACAAATTTATTGCAAGGTAGTAGTCAGCTACGGTAGAAATTTAAAATGCTTTATAATAGCTTTATGGATCTTCCTATATGACTTTGGGGAAATGACTTATTCTGTACCCCCTAATTTCTCATTTTGAAAAGAAGCATTGAAAAGAACAATGTTATTTAAAAGTTGTCAGGAGGATAAAGCAAGAAGCAGCTGAGGCATTGCAACTGCCCCAGCAAAACATTCCATGGGAAAAATCCACAAAATAAAGATTCAGTGCAAAAACAGCTCCCCTGTATTCTGAACACCTAAGGGCAACCATACAAACTCCAACCAAGGGTGTGGCATCTAGATCCATAGGCTCAACTGTCTGTTCTGCTTAGGGACGATATATGCATCTTTCTTCCCAGACAAACACTAGGGGAAAAAAACTAAAAGGAGTATTTCTGAGGTGCAATAATCTCACCCTTTAATGATATATGAACAGTGACTGGAGCTTACGTGTGCAATCCCAGCCCCCAGGATGCAGAGGCATACTCATTTCTTTACCTTCCACTGTATGTTTTAAATACCAGGTTAAAACCAGGAGAAAGACTGAGAGTCAAACTATCGGAGAAATGTGTTTTTCTGATAGCGATGAAACTTACCCAAGAGTCTGATTTTAATTCTCTGCTTGAGAAAATTTATCTGAGCCTCAATCTATTTCATCCCACCAAGCACCATAGACTCTATGCTACAGGGAGAAAAAAGGGGCTGACACCACAACTATTAGTGGGCTTGCTAATCAAGCCTTTAATTTCCTTTCAGTTATATTTGCCTCAATTGAAACCTTATGCATCAAGCAAAAATAAAATGCTTTGTGCCTTTGTTTGACCAAGAAAAGATGGAAAAATCCTAAATTCAATTTTATTCAAAACAATTATTTTCCTTGGCAGCTGAACCAAAAGAACCTGCTAATTATTCCACATATTGTAGCAAGATTATTTTACCCATGTCTTCATCAGCACAATTTCTTCCTGCAGCAGGTATAAAACATGCCATGAAAGCATCAGTTCCCCAAAACATTAAGGTTTCTTTTCTTAGTCTCTGCCGCAAGGTTTTTTCTCCTCAGTCTAACAAAACACCCAAACAAAATGCGAACAACAAACCACCCTCCAAAACCACTTTAGAACAAAAAAAGCTACAGAAAAACACTCTCACAATTTCATTCTGTAATTTTCTTCTACTGTTGCTTTCCTTTTTTCCTTACTGTTCATGTGCAAAGCTAGATGTAATGTGCTACATTAATCTAAGTCATATTTTGTGCTTCACAAAATACATCACAAACAAATTTTTGAGAAAATGACAGGGAGTGTTTGCCCGCCTGCTTCTCAGCAACCTCTTTGACAAGCCAATGAGAAGGCAAGAGCTCAAGAATACCAGAAACCCACTGGGGTCCTGTGGCTCACCATCACCTGGACCAGGACTCTGCTTCAGGAGCAGTCTACATCACCAGGTTCCTCAAATCCAGGGCTATAGACCTGGTTTCTCTGAACACAGGCCTTGGGGTGACACCAGATGCAGAACAGTAATTTCTTTTTGTACAGAATTTTTGAATGTAAACAAGCCACAACTACAAAAGGAATCTGAAATTTCTCTCTCCTATTTGAAATAATTATTTTCAACTATGCCACTGGCCTATGATTTAGTCCTTCATGATAAACTCTCACAAACAGAATACAGGCAATGAACATCTCTGTGCATTTTGCTTAAGAAATTGACCTGTTTGAGTTAGGAACAGCAAGTTGTTAATAATAAAACAAACTTCCACACGTATTACAAAAATAAAGTAGTATCAGTTTCAAAACCACACATATGCAATGCCATTAAATCTTTACTACACAGCTGAGAAGCAGCATCCATTTTGTGAATAAACTCATGGGAATGCCTAAGCAAGGCTTCCTGCAGTTCTCCTATACATAGGTTGGGGTCTTGCTTTTCAAATACTGTTGGGCAGCAATGTCTTCATGAGTATTTAATTGAACACCTATTTCACTAATCATCTTTCACATCAGGTGCTAATGTAAAGAAATTTAAGTAATGGCAAAATCTTTTTATCACCAGTGATGGAATTATGAATTGATGTGCTAACTGCTATACAGAGTATTTCCTAGCCTAGAAGGAAAAAAATGTCAAGCGGCAGCTATTCAATTTGAGATATAGAGGTAATTTATCTACAGATCTGCCATCAAAATGTAATAGAAATAAACCTATTCCATAAGAGAGGACATAGGTGGATGAAGAGTGACCTAAGATCCCGCTACAGTTCTAGGGAATAGTGTAAGGGATGCAGCAGCAACTTTAACACGTGAAATCCCTTGCCTGGAAGCTAAACAGATTAGTTTGAGACTTGTCACCCAGTTGTTTAATGCATTAAGAACACAAACACCATGTATGGATAAGATTGTGCGAATGACTTGAATTAATAAAGCTGATTGTTTCACTTGTACTGAGTTTACTTGACAAATGTTTGGCTACAGCTGCTAAATGAGGTGCACAAGCTCTGCTTAGCATAAGAACCTACCTGTATTGTGTATATGTAATCTAACACTACTACTGCTAAATTCTAATTTAAAGAATTGTTCAAATCACTCTCGACACAGAGTGAGATCAATCACACACCACCAATAACAAAGGAGTTCACAAACGTATGTTCTTCACTGTGTTTACATAGTTACAAAAGTGATATAAATTCATTGCAGCTACTTCAGGTCTTCTGCCCTACCTCAAGTTCAACAAACAAGCGAGGAAACAGAAGAAAGAAAGCATCTTCACATACCAGTTATCATTTCCCCTCCATGGTGGCCAGATTTCAGAAATCCAAAGACTGTTTTGGCTTGATAGGCACAATCCACACAAGCCTGTACAGCCTGCTGAAGTACCACATTGACAGGCCCTGGCCCAAAGTGGTCTGGAAGCTGCTGAACCTTCTTCTTATCCAGGTGAGGCCCAGAATTTCCATGTTTGTTGACATAAACACACACTGAAAAGGTACAAGCTGTATTTACTGCCAAGGAACCAAGACATGTTTCCAAGTCAGAACTCCAAACTGTCATTTTAGTTTCAATCTTGAGGAAAAAGTGTGCTGGTCAACTCAAGAAGCTGAACATGTACTTTCAAAGAATGTAGAGAGTGCTCTTCTACCAAGGTTCTCGTGCCTGAGTCCTAAATGCATTTTTTTTCTGTTCTCTGAAGCTCTCTCTACCTCACTAATGCAACAAAGCTTGTATTTTTACTAATATCTGCTCATACACTAGTTCCAATAAAGGAAGAATTACTGGCAGGTACTCTACCAAGACACAATTCTGAAAAGCTGGTCTTAACAAGTTACTGCCTAATTTTTCTCCTGTTTAAAAAGCTGCAACAAAGACAACCCTATGTTACATACCTACCACTGACGCTCATTCTAAAGTACCCCTATGGCATTAACATATACACACACAGAGGACCATTATACACACACAATGGCCTGCACCTTCAGCAGATCCAAACCACTCCCGTATGATTCTCACACTGCAACAAGGCCTTCTCTGCTAAATAAAATAAACACTTCTCTAAAAACACTGTTAAGGTGGTTTAAAGCTTAGCACAAAACAGGACTTTTGAAATTACTTTTTAAAGAGACAATGTGAAATTTTCTTTCAAAACGACTGCAAAGGCAGAAAAACATGGGGAAAAGATGTAACTGATGATTTTTTTCTTGTTCACCCTCGCTGTCACATGACAAAAATGCACCCAAGACATTATTATGGCTTAACAGAGAAACGTGCCTCTGTGGTGATTAAACAATCTAAGCATTCTATTACACAAAAGACATGTATTTTCTGAATTGTAGTATGATGGGCTTAGATAAAAACCTGGACTTTTAAAACTGAAGTATTTCTGCAAGAGTCTTCACGCATATCTGTTTACTCTCTGATGTTTGCAAGTTGGAGGAAACCTATTTGTACAAACCATCAAAGCTACAAATCAACAAAAATAGTTTCCATAATATCTTTTGTCTGGGCTCAACAAACTGCCTTCCGAAAGGTTTATTTTCCTACGAAAAAAGTACTTGTTTTCCCCTGTCCCTGACTGAAATCGGGAGTGAGAAGAGCCTGACAACTTCTATTGTAAAAACAGGTTTTAAATGTAAAAAGCACCCCAAACAAAATTAACATAATTTATGGAGTTTTTAGAAAGTTCTGAGATTTCAGGTGACAACATACATACTGGTTCACTAGAGGGTTACTTAGTGGTTCCCAGTTCCTTAATGGGCTAGTTCATTAGTAACTTATTTATTTTCTGTCAACTCTTTCCAAGACCCATTTCATTACATCCAAAAAGAAAAAAAAAAAAGGAAATACGAGGAAAGGGGAATGTATTTCCTCTGATTGCCTCTACTGGATTTTAACAGAGTTGTTTCTTTTCATGTAAGGCTATACAAAGATAAAATCTCCATTTTGTTATATTACAGTACAGCCTGCATGATATCAGAATATCATATGGGGTTTTAGCTATTCCCATTTCATACATTAAGGAGTGGGACAGACATGAAAGAACTGTACAATTTCCTTCTTCAGACAGGAACAAACTGCCAGGTCTAGCAGATTTAGCAAAAGTCCCTGTGCCCCAGCACTTACTGCTATAATGCAGGCATCAAAATAATAGTTCTGCAAACTAACTCTGGCTCCTACAAGTATCTTCAAAAATAAGGTAGTTGGAAAATGAGTTACAGTAATAAGTTTGCAGCACATTTGCCATAAAATGACACTATTGGTTTGCTTGACATGGAAGTGATTTCAAATATTTTTTTTCTTTGTTTTTTTACCTGTGGATATAACTGCTGCAGTTGCACCAGACAAACTAATTCCATCTTTAAGTGTCTGCATAGTGCCATTGTCCCCCTCGGGAGATGATTCAGAAGGAGGTGCAGGAGTCAGTTGTTCTGGCAAGAGTTTTTTCTGTGTAGAGAAAAAAAAAAAGTCAAAATGTTTAATGTTTTTGAAGGAGTCTGCAAAACCTTTCTGCTATCAGTTACTGTCCTAATGAATCTGTGTGGTTCCTTATTACACAGTATCACACACAGCAGAGAAGGTAAAGTTCAAGAAAGGAAGACCAGAAACTGCCACCTTGCATTTACAGCTACTTTTGTAACACAGAGGAAGACAAATGACTTACAAAGGAACCCACCTTTATCCAGAAAGTGGAAAAAGAAAGAGCTTTATACTCAAATTCATGAACTGTTCTGAATCTTAGGAAGCACAGAAGAGGTGTTTTGGATTATTTTCCTGTCCATGCCCTTCCAAGCATCTGCATTTATGACAACTCAGCTAAGTTAGTTGGCCTGTGTACATATTGCCATAAAAACCCTGAGACACACCTAAGCATCAGCATCCCAGTCCACGTGTATTTTCTCTCAGCTTGTTTCAAAGTGGTTGAAATTCTCAAGTAACCACTTTTGCTTCACGCAAGATATCAAATAAACCTGTAGTTACAATCCAGTCATGTTGATTGCCAAAACCTCTCCCATTCCCAAACCAAACTTATTTGCAGCTTATCATATGACAGACAACCAGAGCCTGCAGCACAGGGATTTTGAAACTGGTCAGTGTGTATTTTCTTCTCCACCTGAGAAGAATTTTGTTGTAGTTTGGTTTGGACTGGGGTTTAGAGAAGAGATGTGCACAAGGAAAACCATTCTAATCTGCTTTCACATACTATGAAAATATCTGGAAATAAAAGAAATAATAAATTGGAGTTCATCACTTCTCCCTTTACCACATTTTTATATGAGAACAAATTAAATTCTCATTCTCTCACCTAGTAAAAATTAGGAATACAAGAGATTACCCAAGGTCTTGACACTGCTGAAGGCAACAGAGACTTGTGGTCACATGGTAAGGATTTACTGTTTAAAATGATAAATAGTGAAGTAGAAATTCAGTCAAGTTGCTAAGGAAGGCTAAGCCCTCTTCTATTTAGTAGTATTTATCCTTCACACTTTTAGAAGCAGCATATTTTCCAAATAATGTATTAAAAAACATGTGGAAAGCAATCAGAATGTATACCTTCCCAAAAGAAGCAGTGCTTAACCTCTTCTCAATGCCTATAAAGAATAAATTAACTTTCTTCTGAAATCCAGGATATTTAAAAGCAAAATTCTGTGCCCCTTATGGTTCAGGGAAGATAGATTTGGCTAGAGAAAGAGCTTGACAATATGGCACTGGGTAGAATCACCACAAACAAAAGCAACAGACTGCCAAGGTTTGGCACTGCACTGTGAATGAGACGAGGTGGCACAGGTTAGACACAGAACCAAGCAGCGATGTATTACTTGTTCAGGAATTGCCTTTGTATCTTAACACTGGGTGACAGAAAGGTCTCTCCATCCTTAATACAGAGAACAAAAATGCACTTGGGAAGACTGAGCTTTTGATCTCAAGTCTAACATTCCTGAAGGTCCCCTGGAGCAGGGGCTCTTGGGGGGCAGCAGATGTCTGTCACCCCGCTGCAACATATAGGTGGGGAAAAACGTAGCCATGAAAACAAAATACAAACACTAAACTAAGAGGAACTATTTCCCTGGTCTGGCTGCTGCTGGCTGGCCCCTGCAGAGAGCACTACTCACAGCCTGGTATGGGTCAACTTCACCAGCTTTAACCTGACGCTTAAAAACTTTTTAAATTTAGGGCTGTTATCCATACTTAGACCAAGGTGCTTCTTCAAGAAATTCTGAAAGGAAAACTCTGCACTGTAACAAAGTGTACTTCTAAAATATAACAAAAGAGATGTAAAGAGGTTTCTTCATTACAACAGAGTGAAAACACACAGTGCAAACTGTGAGAAATAAACAGAACACAAAATCCAACACGCATCTCATGCTTACAGGGAAGCTTAGAAAAAATTTAAATAAAGGAAGAAAATGACACAACAGTTCAACATTCCTAGCTGTGTAATAAAAGGTAATATGTGCACAATGATAAACATTGAGGCACAACAAACCTAAAAGGGCAAAGAAATTCAAACACCTCTACAAAGGAACAGGCATAGACCAATCTCCCTAAACACAGAGGTTTTGAACTACCACACGGCCAACTCACACTTGAAGCACAATTATTTAGTCTAAAATCTGGAGAGGGTTTTTTTGGATCACTCTGGAGAATAAACAAAACAAAAAAAAAAAAGCACTTTCAAAGCTCTAGGCACATACCACTTGCATTGTATTTGCATATGGACTGAGGGATACAGGCTGTATGGCGCCCCATGTCAGATACACCCTGTCTGTGCACAACTCCCACAAAGCTCTATTTCCCCTCTTTACCCTTATGCTAACAGGTGTAGTAGTCCAAAGAAAAGCTTGCACAGATGTATAACATCTTGGTAATTTAACCACATACTAAAGCAATAACAACCTTCTGTGAATTCTCAAAAGGAGCTAATTTTTCAAGTTTTTAATGTAAAAGTTCATGTCGTAAAACTCCCAAATTAGATATATCAAACATATTTTTGCAAAACTGAGGCCTGGCCCCACAGAGGAAATCAGCAGTGCAAAGATTTCACTATGCACCTCAGATTCACTGCCCCAAAGGAGGGAGTGCCAGCAGTAACCCCCCCTTATCCATCAATTCCCCCTAAGTACCCTACACAGACCAGGTGTCAAACACAGTGCTCCAAGCAGACACTTTAAGACACCCAGCATTTAGAGCCCAGAAGCCTCTTCTATGGGCAAGATGCCTTCAACTGTTGTTTCAAAAGATAGATTAAGCCTTTCAATTTCTTTTTAATGAGAGACAGAACAAAATTCTCACATGAAAGTGCACATCCTGCCATACCTGAGTAAGACCTTAAGATATGACAGTGCTGTGTTCAATGCTGTCCTTTAAACCACCCCCAGACTTATGGAGAACACCTCACCCACCAGCTGCTGGATGAGAGCACCCTTCTCCTCTTTCATCTGTGTCTCTGTGCACTTTTTTACACCAAACAAGAGATAAACAAAACTGGAGACCGATCCCATGAGTCACCTACCCGTTTGGATGTCTGACTGGAAGAGGCAGGTAGAAGAGAAGACAGTGTTCAGCTTTCAATTTCTGATCCCCAAAATAATTTCCTATCTTGCAGTCATCATTTCAATAAAATGCTGCTTCCAGTTTTGTACTAGAGCCTTCTGGTTATGCTCTAATAATGCTACTTCACTAGCACTTTATACTGATCAGCACTATTGCTGAAGGGAGAATTACCACTTGTGCCATTACTTCACTCCTTTCCACACAAAACTAGCAATAGATCCCACAGCCCACAGAGATACAGACTGAATAAGGAAAGCCCCAAAGCTTCTACTTTTTGAATCTTTGGGGGGGGGGGAATGAACACCCCACCAGAAAAAACAATGCCCCCCACCACCCCACTAGTGCTAATTCAAAGGAGGAAGGAGCACATGGCCCGAGGAAAGACATTGCAGGATTGCTACTCCTCTTTGACAGCCTGCTGTGCATGAACAAGCCCCAGAAGACAGATCGTACTTCCATGGCTATCCAAACTGCCCTAGATCTGCCCTGCTGTGATCCTATTCTTCCTTGCATCAGCTTGTGCTTTTTTGGGGTGGAGCAGACAAAGAAAGAAATAAGAGGGATGGATGCTGTGCTAGTTGTCTACCAGTTGAGGTCCCTGAACTACCTCACTCAGATTGTTTACCCAGCAGTGTTGGTGTCACGTGGGAATTGGCATGAGGGTAGAGCAGTGCCATGTGTACCTGGGCAAACAACTCCATTAGAGGTGAAGCTGGAGGAAGCTGCCAACACTCCAGATCTAACTCAGCTTGGCAGGGAGAAAGGTATCATGTCTTTCAGACCAGGGCAGAATTATGCCCACACCTAGAGAAATGCTTTGCCTGAAAGAAGCTTCCTGCTTCATGCTAGTAGTATCTCCTGGATTAGGGGGTATCCATGAGATTCATTTGGCAAATCCAGCTGTATGCTTAAGAAGCCTAAATTATGCAACAAAGCTGTCAGTGTTCTTAATTCTTTTGTTTCTAAACCCAAAACAACAAAAAAACAAAACAAAACCAAAAAAAACCCCAAATCCAACCAACCAAAAAAAAATTACACAAGCTATATATATGGTTCAGTAACAAACTAACCCAGACTAAAAAGCTTAAATAAAGGCTTCCCTGGCTCTTGTAATTTTACTGGAAATGGCTACTCCAGAACAGAATTTCTCAACACCAACTACTCACCCAGAAATAAATTAGTAATTTTGTTTGGGAATAAAATAATCCACAGAATCTTATACTGAAATATTCCAGGATAGCTATTCTAGATTTTTTCTTGTAATCGGTTGCTGAAAACAGTAAAGCCCTGAAGGCTGAAGAGATGACAGAAAACTAAATAATAATGATTAAAAAAATCTCACTATAAAATTTTGCAATATAAAGTAAGTAGTAGATAAGGACTAACCTTTTTTCCAGGTTTTAAACTTTTTTTCCTTGTTTTAAGATTTTCAGTATGAGAGGTGCTTTTTGTCAGGGGAATATTTTTAGGAGACCTGCCCTTCTTGGGAACTGCAGACTGTCCAGGGGGTTTGCCCCGACCTGGTTTCCTGCCCCGCTGCGCTGGTACCGGAGCAGATTTCTGTGGAGACTGCATTGAACGCCGGGTCACTTTGGAAGGGGAAGATTGGATTTTTGCACTGCCCTTTGTAATGGAAACTGAGGAAAAACAAAAACAAAAGGGAAGGGGGGGAAAACCTCAAAATGAACAATGGAAAGCAACTTAGTTCTAACAAAGGCTTAAAAAAATAAAAGTGTACTGCACAATTTACATTGTAAAATAAATATACTTTGTATTTTGAACTTAAGTTGTTGGCATGAAACTACATAACTCTGTTGAAGCCAGAGAGAACTCTTTGTACCCATTCTTTTAGAGGAACTTTCCTAAGAGGAAAACATTCAAATAAAAATTGGAAAAAAAAAATTAAAAAATTAATCCACTCACCTTATAAATGCTTTCCATGATTTAATTATGGTATTTATAAAGTGCCATTCATCAAGAAAGCCTTCAAAAACACTTCACAAATTATACAGCCTGTAATACGTATCTTTTCCTCTAAGAGCAGTTTTCACAATTATAAGACATGTCAACTACTTCTAGGGAGCTACACAACAATATTGAGCAGCAAAGAAAATCAGCCCACTGATGAGGAGAAACCGATGACAACCAGTAAGTCATTAGTCAGCATTTCTCTGAGAAGCCAGTTTAGAAAGTTAAATTTACATACCTATACCCAGGTTTTTCTACCTGGAACCATTTGGAAGAAGGACTTACAAAAAATATTATTTTTATTCATTCTTAACACTGAAGTGGTTTTCTCCCGTTAGATGGGTGAATCTCCCACACCAGCACAAATCCAATATGGGACCCCAATAGATATCCATTTGGATATGATCCAATATGTTTATCACGTGAGTGCATTATAATCTGGTGTGAAGCTGGAGCATGTGATCAGATTTAATTTAACTGAACTTCCTAGTTAAGAGTCTTTTCCACCCAACTCATTCTTCTCTGAAATAATGATTATTTTATTTTACCAATTTCTTTCCCAACAGACAGATCGAAATACTAAAAGGATGCCAAACAGAATCTACATTTAAGGACATATCCGCAATGAAAAGATATGCTGCACCATGCTACAGCAGCACCTGTGGCCAAAAAAATCAAATACAAAGTCCAGAAGGCCAACAAATATTCCATTTTGCTGGCCCAGCTGCTGGCAGGCAGACAGATTTTATAAACTGCAGAACAGGCAAGTAGAAGATGAAAACAGGGAATTTTGTGACATCAAACTACCCTTGTTGAGAGGTATGGGAAAGAAACACACAACATATTTGAAATAATCTGAAGCCTTTACACTTAAAATTAGACTGCTTTCTAGTATGACACTGCCCCTACCACAGCCTTTTGCATCTTGCTGATGCTGAAACTCAAGTGATTCACCCTAACCTTAAATACCACGAACCTAATGTGACATAATTTATAAGTATTACAAGTTAGGGTTCAAGCAGGCTTTGACTGTGTCAGTCACCAGTGCCTCATCCAAACGACTAAAGCAGACTGGAAGTGGGCTCAGAGGGCTGCTCATTCTGGATTTTTGTGAATTTGGAATATTTCTTCTCCAAAAATATTAGTATGCTAAGGCTTTCTGGTAAGCAAGTAAAACACAAAATAAAACAAAGATATATTTGAAATGAGATCTTGAGAAATAACATATTTAAAGGCTGAGTAACAGTTTTAATGTTTAGCTCTCTGAGTGATACTCAATAGTCCAGCATTTAGCTTTACAATTGTTACTTTAACACTGTATTTTTACTCAAGAGTTAACTGTTAAGTATTTGCAATAGAAAATGTCACAGTAAGATGAAATGCACACTGCACCCTTCTTACGTGCTTCTTACAAAATATAAGTGCTACTGACACACACTTCTAGAGCTGTAGGAACATTTACATACATTGCTATTTGCCTGATTCGGTTACTAATCTAATATTCCTAAACGGCAGTTCAGAAGAAATCTCTTCATTATGGCTGGTTGCAGTCCTAATACATCAAATACAGACATGATATCCCTAGGTATCTGAGAAGGACCACCTTCTGGATGTGCAAAGTGATCACTTGCCTTTTATTTATGTATGCCAAAATGTATTTTCATATGCAATGACAGCTTCAAATAAGATGAACAGAATTTCAACCAAATGCTGGCACAACATTACTCTTATGTCCCTGAATTGCTGAATGGCAATTCATGTTAAGCTGTACGTCTGGAAAGCAAAACAATATCAACTGTATGCTGTACAATACAGTACTACATACTGTGCCCTATTTTATGCTTACAACAATATAAAATGCATCTATTTTTATTTATTTTTACCACACTACTATGCATTTAACAAAACAATCACGACCTTGTAAAGGATGCTGTTTTAACAAATTCTTTATGCCTCTGCCTATGTTGAAAACTAGCAAATGCATTCCTATTCTCACACAGTAAAGAACAGATAATGTTAAACACAGCTACTTTCAAGTCAACAGGTTCTGGGAGCACAGAGATGAGTTTTGGGACACTGGGCAATCCCTATTCCCTTCCAGAAGGACATTTACTGGACAAAGAGTAACAACACGATCAGCTCCAACCACTTCAGGTTGCCCTCCTGAATCACACGCATCAAGTACTACCTTATCTCAGCATCCTCCTACCTGTGTACGCCAGAGGACCAAATATTAGCAGCATTAACCATTAAAGGGGGGACCAGATCCCATTTGGTATTTTTCCTTCTGCCTAGGGCTGAAGCTGCTTTTTTCAATAGGCAGGACTGCAACAAAGCCCATGCTGCCTGGGCAGTCTCCCGGAGATAGCAGCAAATGAGGAGGCTGCTATTTGCATTTGTTGATTTAAGAGAGGATGGGGGGAGAGCAAGGGAGTGGGAGACTGCTAAAGTAATTCCCATATTGTCTGCAGGCTGTATTGACAGTGATCATCAGTCACCTGCTCATACTTCCTTCACCCCGGCCTTCAGAGGGAGACCAAAGGTTACACTGGGTCACAGGATCTGGAGGGAAATGAAAAGACATGCAAAATCAAGCTGCCAACCCACTGCATCTGTAGACAGAGTTATCCCCACTAGGCCACATGCTCCAAAAACTAAGACGTTTTAATAGTCTCATGAGAACTTGTTAAAATATAACGATGAAGAGAATAGAGAGGAAAAATGCCAAGCTCTGCTTGCAATTACTGCAGTATTTAGTTGGGATATTTACAACCAAAAAAGCACATTTGCCTTTTCAGGATGCTGCTTTGCATCACAAAGGCCTTCTCATTTGCACAAACAAAATCAAGCATTTGTGTCATGTTGCTCTTCTACACAAATATCCACTGCTCCAGTTCCAGGAGTGGGATGCATTGCACGGCCTTCCTTCTCAAGCATCTTATTTACAGCCAAAACCTGTACTGGCACCCTCAATAACCAAAGAGCAGAGACCACACTACACAGACATACTTTACTGAAGGAATGTTAGCAAATGAACAACACTTTCAAAGCTCACAGAGCTCTAGTTACACTGCCACGTTTGTGCGGGCTATAGGTGACTACCTTCATCCAACTCACAAACAGCTTTCATACTTCCCATAACTTCTCTTTCAAAACATTCTCTTTCCATCCCCCCCCCCCCNTCTGTGAGAATGTCAACACCTACAAACTTTGTATCCAATGCATGTACAAAAAAGTGCAAATCCTGCACCTTGGAACTCACAGCCTAAAGATGCGTGGCCACAAATCAGTCCTCGTTTGAACAAGCAGATCTACTGCGGTCAACGGAGCTCATTTGCATGAGAAGGACATGAAAGATTAGACTTTACATGAGGGCCAAACTCTGCTTGCAGAAGCAGAAAAACTGCCCAGACACAGGCAGAATTGCAAAATTTGAACCCAGGATATTATCTCCAAGATCTCTTGCCAGAATAAGGCAGTTATTTAAGACAACTGTGAAATCTGAAGCTACTGAAACCTCCAGCACTTGGGAAGGGGATGGAACACATGACAGCTCAGAAGCCTGAATTCTTATGCAATTCTAATTACTAAAATTCCCTCAAATAATCCACGGTGACAGTTTCACTCCATGTTTTTATGGAAAGCTAGGGAAAAAACGTTCAGGATTGTAAAATTTAAACATTATAAATACACCATTTAGTTAGTGTCACGGAACAGCAATTACAAAGACAAGACTTAAAAAAGTTGAAGTGAAATTACACAAAGCAAGGTAGGGGCTCTCTTTGCTGCACACTCTGAAAACAGAGCATTGCTACCTGAGGTGAAGTGCCAATTAGGACAGTAAAAGCAGTAGTTCACTGTTTAAACCAGGTTTTCCTTCAAGACAGAAATTATTCTATTTGTACTGCAGTATTGTTCCTATGGCCCCACTGATACAGAAACCCAATGTTCTTCTGAGAATATGAAAACTAGGTCCTTCTCTCATCTACAGATGAAGAAAATGAGGCAGAGAGATTAAGCAACTTACCCTAATGCCATGTGAACATTCCACAGCAGAAGAAATGGAAACATATCTCCTGAGTTCTAGCCTGGAATTTTAACTATAAAATTAACCTTCTTTAATACAGTAAGTTATTACCATGATAGTTTTGACAACTGGCAAAGGAAGTGGAAAAGATTAGCAATTTTTCAAAACAGCTTACTGCCAAGGATTATAAAAATTTATGTCCTTATGTCTCAGTTGAACAAGAGAGCCATACAAAAGCATAAATATCTGTAACACATTCCACCTCTTTCTATCTGTGTTTGGATTACTTCTGGTTAAGAGGTAGCTGCAAGATACTAATTGATATGTTGCTATGGTACAAGATCAGTCACAAGTAATTATTTTTCTATCTAAAAAGCAACACTGCACTTGGAAACTTCAAAATCTACCTTAGCAAGACATAGACTCTACAACTTGCAGTTTTCGTCTTTCTAGATTTCAGTTTCTGTTACCAGTATAATAAAAGAAAAAATAAAAGTCTCTCACTATTTTCTGTGAAATGTTTAGCCTTTCACAGCCCTGAAAGGTAAAATGGAGGACTCCAAGCAACACAAGACAAAACGAGGAAAGGAAAAGCATTTCTCTCCTAGTGACTTTCCCAGGCAGCATTGTACCACCTTCAATCCCTCACCTCCAGCTCCAGTCTCCCACATGTTCAAGAGATAGGCAAGACAGTCCCTACAGAACCCACAAGTGAAAATACCATTTAAGGTCCATCGAAACCCACTGCTAGCCAAATTAATACACATCACCTCCAGAAAAAACAAATAGCTCAGCTGGGACAGGGAATGTGTGGGAGTGGGGGGTACAAGAAAAACAAAAGGAAGACTTCTGCAAAGATCTCCCAGATAGTGCCCAGAAAACAAGAAGCTTCCTAATCTCACCCTTCAACATGCACTGCCATTGCAACCACATTAGCAAAAAACACCAAACCAAACCAACCCCAACAAAAAAGACACCTGTATTTTGTTTATAATCTGAGAGCAAAAATAGGGAAGAGAGCTAGTAAATATCTCAAACTATCCAAACAGCACAAACTTGAGTTGCCTGAAGAAAGTTTTGGTGTGCTGATGATCAATCTGTCAATAAGCCTGGCAATGCCCAAACCTACACATCAGGTACAAATTTAACAACCTGATTTTTCACCCCATCATTACTGATTCTGCCCTAATTTGCCATTATTTTTCCCCAATAGCATAAGCAGCATGAAAGGTAGGCCCAAAATGAAACAATGAAATGGAACAAGCTTTAGAAGAAGGAAAAAAAGAAATACAGCACGGATAGCGCAACGCCACAATTTATTTTGTCTCAGTATCTGAATGACAGCACTGATACTCTGAACAGAGCTTATATGTACTAACACAGATTTGGAAAAAGATCCACTCAATACCATCCACTAGGAGGGCACCATAACCACTTGCTGTGGTTTGGCACAACTAAGTCAGTAACTCTTTACTGCTTAGTCCCCATAGGAATAGGGGCTTGTATTACTCAAGCTGCAGGTAGGAGGTCTGTCTGGTAGCACAACTTTCTGTTCTGAGTATATTGAAATACCTACAGTGTCCATAAGACCTGAACAAGAGCAAAGAAAAAAAATAAATTTGCATTTGGCAGTCTAAACTACATGTGTTGGAGTATTTCCAATTTACAAGAAAATTACAACTACCTTATAAATAAACATGGTAAGATGGTGAGGGAACCAGACTTACAGTAAGGTCACAGCTTTGGGAAAGGCAAAGCCTTTATTTTTTCCTTAAGTGATTATTGCCCTGTAGCAGCACTATCCAGGCCTTGCTGCAAGATGTCAAGAAACATTAATACCAAATGAAAAAACTGAACATTTGAGAGAATGTGGCAAATCAGATTTTAGCCTAAAGCACTGAGGACTTTTTCATGTACAGTTCTGAAGACAGCATAAATCTGCTTACTGTATGTGCCTGATTTAACTACTGTGATCCACTCATGAAGAGAAGCTGGTTGCACTAAGAGAAAAATGAAACTTCCAGCAGTATGAAATTGTACCATTTCACCTTTTTCTCTTTAATGAAACTTACTTACCATACTTATCTGATTTTTGCCTACTCCAAACAGTACAGTCTTTTCACTGAACTGTAGCTCTGTCTAAAGTTTCAGCACTTCTTTTGTTTCGTCGGCAAACAGGGAAGTACTTAGGTTTATACTGATATTGCACATTTGTGTACAACTCAGCTGAAAACACAGTACAGCTATTTTCACATAATTTCATCAGTAACAGAGAAGACCATCTCCAGTATCTGGCTTGGTAAAATCTGTCAAAGTAAGCACTGAGAACATGACTGAAAATTAAATCAAACTAAATTAAGAAAACATAAAATAGACAAATAAGATACTTTTAAATCTCTGCTTGAGCCTGTACTACTCTTATTGCTGCAGACAGCATTTGAAGGAGACCTTTAACATCACAGGCTGATTAGCGTAATGAAAGAAGATTGCTCTCACTGACAATAAATGCACTGAATTGGGAGAAAAGCAACAGGGGAACACAGGATGTGGAAGAGTGGGAGACAGAGGAGAGGGAAAGCAGGAATATGACTGAAGATAAAAGTTACACTGTATCATATTTTTTTTTAAATTACTTCATCATCTTCCTTTGGTCCCCCAAATTTTGTCCTGTAGAGCACAGAGAGCAGCTCCTGCATCACCTTTATCCTTCAAAGATCCAGGTTCATAAGGCTGTGGGGATCATGAACATATAGAAACTGATCCCTCTCCAGATGCCACTCACATTTAAATGATAGATAGTACCTAACACTGAAACCAATCTTTGCAGGTGAAACTACTTATCGTTTCCCACATGGCTTGGCCCCAGTTGTTCTTTTTTTCCTCTTTTATGGAAAAGGTTTTACTTCTATTATAAATAGTAACTGCCATTTACATGTAATAACTAAACAGTAAAATGAATTTACACAGAAACAGCAAAGAGAAATTGTTCTAACAATCTCCAGTCATCTGCTGCCCACTTCAATCATAAGCCTCAGATACAACTAGCTGTAGTGCAATACAAGAATATTCTTAGGCATAGCTTTCTACTATCCAATCGAGTAAAGTAAAAATTACAAACTATTGTGGTTAAATAGAAAAGCACAATACATTTGGCCTAGGAAAAAGGTGAGTAAAAAAACCATGCAAAAGATATCAAACTTTAAAACCCTTCTTAAAGCATATCAAAAGCAGAAGTTATACAGACTCAAGAAATGACTGAATTTCAGAATGACCAAATGTAGAAGGTAATACTAAAGCAACAAGACTGAATGTTTTTTTGCATTCATACTCACTCAAGGACGCACATCATACCAGTTCATTGCTCAGTAATAGTCCAAAAACTGCAAATAACCAATTAATAAATATGGAAGGAATAGAAAACATAGAAGCCACCACTATGCCACTAAGTTTATACCTTGTGCATTTCTGCTTCCAGTGGCTCAAAAATACCATAGTTGAAAAGGAAACAGTAGAGAAGAACAATGGCAATCAGAGGAATAAAACTGCTCCCAGAAAAACAAAACCAAAATCTTGCTGTAAAAGTACTGGAAGTATGAGAAGTTATTTCAGTACAAGAAACCAAGGACAACAAATGAAACTACCATCGAGAAACACGAATATCTCCATTTCCACAGAACATACACTCAAGTAGAGAACTCCTTATCACAGGATGTTTTAAGTGCTAAAAGTTCAGATGGCTCCAATATATAATTGAGCAGATTAGAGCAAACTCCTTGAGGAGGTACTGACCATAAAAGCATTATTCTGGGCTTGGAACATGCTGGATTGTAGAGGAACAGATACCAGGAATAATTCTGCAGACATCTTTCCTATGTGCTTATGCTTTTCTTTAGACATCTGCTTTCAACCAGTGCTGGAGAAAGCCTGCTAGAGCAGATGGGCCTTCAGATTGGTCCAGCATAGACATTATCATGTCAACCCCTTTCACCTGCTATAGTTCACAACATTTATGGGTGACAAGTCATCTCTAAAAGCACTTAAATGACCAAGAGACACAGGGAAAACAATCTGCTACATCCTTAACATACTAACCTTGAGGCAGCAGGCCAAGCCAACATCAAGTACTGAAGTCAAACCATACATAACCAAATACTACTATCAGAGATATGTCAAAAAACCTACAATATTAGCTAAGCACAGCCTCTGATAGTATAAATACTGAAGGTCCACTGAAGTCACGTTTTCCAATAAAGAGCAAAGATAAAACATAAACACAAAGATCAAGGCCTGAATGCTATCAAGAGCTGGTCTAAAACAACTTCTCACCTACCTTCTCTCATTATCTTCTATTAATTGTGTCTTAGTTCATAAGCTTATCTGTCTAATACCAATGAGAGTTACAGAAGATACAGCTATAAAGCATATATATACCACGTAATCCAGTCTGAATAAACTCACCCACACCAAAGAAGGCTGTATTTAAACTGTTCTTAAACACCTCCCATGGCAGAGGTCCTACATCCTCTCTGGGCATACTAAAAGGCTAAGACAGTAGCCAGCTGAAATAAAATCTTCCCTGATTTTCATACTGACTCCCTTACTGCATTTCATCTCTCTTTCAAAAGGCTAAATTAGACCCCAAAAGATGTCTCATGGCAGGAAATTGTTGTTCTAGGTATGGATGAAATTTAAAGCATCCTTTATCACTTTCATACTTAGATTGCAGGATATTGGCTTTGCTTGTTCACTAAAATCTGAGGCTTTTTTTTTATTTTTTAAGCCCTTAAAGCAGTGATTTAACACATTTAAATGCTTTCAAAAAATGTAGTTACAAAAATCAAGAATGTTTCTCATTCACTCTGAAATTTAAGCCACTCTCAGTCAATTGTTTTCACTTTCTATTACAGAAATCTAAGGCAGAAATACTAAAGGAACCTGCAGGAAAAAAGTCCAGACCAGAATAATACTGTAATATTTCAAGCAAATCCCTGCAATATAGTAACTGTCATACTTTCCTCCTTAACAGGAGTAGTCAATGTTAATGTGACTTAATGAAGAATCCTGACAACATTATCATATTTCTGAATTGAAATGACTTGATTACACTCTTCTAGAAGCTATTATTTACATCTCAATAAAGGACTACCATTACAGTTCTTTAATAGCTCAAGAGGGATCAAATAACAGTGAAAAACATAACCTGAGAGCAAAAAATATTTCATATAGCTATGTAAATTTGACAAGTCTGTATAACATGCACAAACAGCACATAAAAAATAAGCAGACGAAGCAAAATGGAAATAACAAATTACTTATGCTCAGATCGGTGAAAAAGGGATCACACAGTTTCAATAAAACTGCAGTTAAGTTGGGGCTCACTTTCAGAACCAAAAATAAAAAATCTCCAGCCTGCACCTCTCTGCACTCCATTTCTATCACATGTCCAAAATTCTCAGTTTTGACTACCATAGGTTTTATTAATAATTAAAGTGTTATTGCTTTTCATAACAAAGCAAGAGTAATCTACCTGGGTGTTTCAAGTCTTCAGCAAATTTGAACATACTCAAGAATTTTATTTGGTTTATTACCTGAACAACTGGATTATATAATCAGATTTACTAATTGTCTTTGAGTTCTCTTAGACTAATCAGGCAAGAAAAATTCTGTACACGTTACCTCAAAATATTGCTCGCTTTCCAGCAGTGAAACTGGAGTGGGCTAAACAATTTAATAATACTTCTTTCCAGAACATTAAATTCAATTCAGCAACCTAAACTGTCACAGTAATATCCTCTAAAACTTCTATGCCCCTTATTTACACAGTCCCTTTTATATATCACAGAATGGGTAAGGTTGCAAGGGACAACAGTGGGTCATCTTGTCCAACCTCCCTGCTCACACAGGGCCATCCTAGAGTACATGGCACAGGATTGTATCCAGATGGTTGCTGAACATCTCGAGTGAGGGAGACTCAACAACCTCTCTGGGCAGTCTGTTCCAGTGCACAGTCACCCACACAGTAAAGAAATAACTCACCATAATAACACATCTCATTCATGATCCCTCAAGACAAAGTCAACCCTCTGAAGAAGCTGAGGAAAACGCTTTAGAGATTGAGAGCACTGAAATGTTAAGACTGAGCTCAGCTTGGTACTTATTAGATGACTTCTGATCAAATGTTGATCATCCTCACCTGACTTTCCCTTTCCCTCTCACTGTAGGTTTGTACCAGCAGATCATCCTGGACAGTACAGCTACACACAGAGCTTCTCCCTTGCTGAAATCCACCAAAATGGACTAAACTCGATTACAAGTACTATGACCACTGGCAGCAACTACAGACAGGCAGGTGAGGGCAAGGATGCAGAGGCACCCTTAACTAATTTCAGTTAGATCTTCCATACAGTTTCTGATCTGCTGGCAAAAGACTGAAAAAAACAATGGAAAGTGCAGAAAACGTGACTGATTTCTTGCCTTCTTACTTATGTTCCTTTGATACTTCCAGTGGGAGTTCTGTGACACCAGTCTACTCGTTCCTTACTCACCTAACACCAGCTGTGAAAATTCTCACTGAGAACAAATAATTCTAGTTAATCATATTAAAGTAATTAATTAAAATATGGTTGCCCTCTTTAAAAACCTCTCTTCCTGACAAATTTTATGGGATGAGGATAGGAAAAGCTCAAGCAGCTTGACAGAAAAGCCTTACACTACAGAAACCTGACAAGCAGTCCCCAGAGTAGCAAAGGGATTACATTCAGGGATATCCTTCTTGATGCCATCTCCTTTCTTTAAAAGGTAGGCTGCTGTATGTTATAAAGCACAGTGGCCATTAGTTAAAGGGACACTATCACCCAACTGACAAACATCCTTAAAGGCAAGGGGATGACAAAGCATTCAGAATAGGCAGTTTCAAGACAGAATTCTGTGAGCATGAAGGAAGAAACAATAAATAAGTAGTTTAGACTTTCAATCATTACAGAAGCTAAGACTACTTTCCTAGCAGTCAGCTTAACATAACATGTTGCAGCAGCCAATATACTAGTATCAAACAGAAGCAGTTAACTACCAATAACACAAACTGCAATCTACTCTAAATTCGAGATTCTTCACAAGCACACAAAAATTAGAGATCATCAAGAGTCCTCCTGATAGTATTAAATAAAACATATTCCCAGAGTTACTATGAACAGGCAAAAACTGTTTCCCAGCAATTCCTATTAGCTTTAAACTACATAAAGAAAATTCAACACCATTTCATCTCATCAGCTACTCACAAATCAAATCTTCAGTCTTATCTGCATACAGCCAGCTGGTTTTTAAAATTCTGCTGTCATTGAGGAGAAAAATAATTAAGCAATATTATTAGTCATCTTACCATTGTTCCCTGGTGGTTGTAATGCATCTCCTGTCAAGCTACACCATCCGACTGGGAAAATATCTCGAGAATCACATCTGCACCAATAGTCAAATGCTCCTCTCCAGCCATCAAATGTAACAAAAACTTCATCTCCTTTAACATCTCCAATGGTTGCTGGGCAAATCAAGTATGGGTTCTTTCTATCTATGGCTTCAAGTTTCATTCCAACTTTAAAGCAGTTTGGCACAGGTTTTGGTGGTTCCTACAAAAGTAAGAGTGGCAGAATATCTGTATTACAGCAGCCTCTCAAAAAATAAAATTAAAAAAAACAAAACCCACAAACCAAAACAAAATAACAACCCTTTACTTATCCTCAACATCCTTTCTATTTATATTCCCTACTTTCAAAAAGTTATAGCAGGCATTTAAGGAAGCATTCATATTTCAAATTTGCCTTTTCTCTTCCATATTACAAAAATCTAGATTCTACTCCCACAAGGATAGCTGGGATAATTAGCAAAATTCCCCGTGACAGAAAGACCCTGCTAAAGTATTTACATAAGCAATTGTTTGCACCCAATACGTTACATCTGGGCAGCAAGACAGCAAAGACAGTGAAATGAAATTATTACATGCTAATAAAGAAGAGGAGGTTTGCAGAGCATGGATGTTTCTGGGGACTGATAACTGTCTGGTAAAAGCTTTACCTCTCAATTAATCCATGAAAAATTCATTAACACTGGACATTATTTATAGGCATCTGCTAACTCAGTTGGCCTTAGACCAATTCCAAGTGGACAAAAGAAAAATAAAAATCAAGTCAATGTGACCAGCATATGTGTACCTCCACAGCAGGAGTTGTGATCCAATGGAACACAAATTACCACCTCAACCTGAAGAACCTTATTATCCAAGCCCATTATCTCAGATGTGCTGTAGGCTAGCATGGAGAAGCACGGCTCATCATGCCTCAGAAAATTTATATACTCTTATCTAAAAAAATTATAATTACATGAAGTTAACATCAAGTGATGTGATTGTAGGTCTGAACCCAACTGTTTGATTTGCTGACATAGCTGTCAATATCACTTTCAGTATCCATAATGAAGACACAATGTGACAACAGGGTTTTATCACCTCAACAAAAAATGGAACCAACAAGGCATTTTAATATTACAGTTGTTTTTATATAATGTTTCATGTTTTACAGTAACTTACTCAAGAGCCATGTTTAAAAAAACTGAACAGCTTTTTCTGCTATTTTCAACTACTTTCTCACTACCTTTTAACTGATGAGTGTGTATCCAATGAAAATGTTTAACAAAACCTTTCCAAGCACCACTGTATTTCAATGGCTCTCATTCTCCATTACCTTCTTTTTAATCCTGTGCACAATCACGAGTATGGTGCTGTTAAGAAATGTGATATGCATTGTATCTAAAATCCATGAGAAAAAAAATGAGCAAACAATTTTTCTAAATATCACACCATACTTTGAAGTCTCAGCTCAGGAAACGAAATGCCCATCTCAATGGAGTAGAAGCAGATTGCTTTCTGTCTAGCTCTGTAGCTTGTCAATCCAGTCCAAAGTAATTTTAAATAACAGTCTTGCCTTCCCTGTCTCTGCTGCAGAAAACAGGGTAATATCTTGGCATCCTCATTAAAAAAATGTAACCATGGACCAATTGATAGGAAGCTGTTTACTAGAAATGCCCTTCTTACCTTCTTAAAGAATGCTGCAGGTGCCATTTCAGCTCCATTAAGAGTCCTTAAGAGAAACATTGGCCAAGATGATGCATTCATCTGGAACCCTGAGTAACAAACAAACAGCCCTACTTTCAGTTTGTAACATATAGGAGAAGGATAAAATGTCTCTTTTACTAATGCATCATTTCCTGTATTTTAGACTTGGCCAAAATAAAACTAGCAAAGAAGGAATGAACACGGTCGCTTTTGGGACAGAAAGCTGCGCAATGCATTTCCCTTCTGAGTGACTTGTCAGCAGAATCACTCATCGTAAGGTGGGATATCACAGATAAACATCTATGATTTAAAGACATGCATGTTCTAGCACAGTAGATCATAAGGTTGTCCCACACAGCCCCTGGTCCAGTAGAACTTCCCAACAACAAGCACCTTAGCTTTCTCTTCAGGTCTGCTTTTTTGTCTCATTCTAAAACAACATCATCTGTTTCAGCTCATTTATTGAGAAAAACCTTTTTATTTTTGAGAATCTTGTCATTCTTTCACCAGACCACAGACAAAAAAAAGAACAATTGGTTTCTTCTCCCTCCCCCATTAAAATAAATACATAAATAGTCATAAAAACCAAGGAATACTTAAGAGTGAAGAAAAAAATACAATTATTTTAGTAAGTATGTGTATGATATTGGATAACAAAAAATAAGATCTTTCTACTTTATTATTCTTCATTAACAAGTGAAAAAAAAGAACAAAAACAATCAAGTATGTTTAGATGAACTACCTTATTCAAACAGAACAAAGATTTGGATGAAAACATTCTCATTCCAGATTATCTTTCCTCATAATCAACTACTTTCCAGTTAAAAGATAAAACAAACAAAAAACCCTTTTGCTTTCTCTACTTTCCAAATGAATGTTTTAAAGTAATGAGTAAGATAACAGACATAGTGGACATTTTTTTCTGCATCTTTGGCAGTTATATGTCTGGCACAGTTCTACAGAAAAACAGACACAGTAGAGCAAGTTGGAACTTTTTCCACAAAGCAAATAGTACCAGAATCTGCCAGGAACTGACGAGTTCCCTCATAACTGAACTTCAGCAATTCCCTTAAAAAACTGGAACTAGAAAGGCAGAACATATCTGCAATTCTTGACCAGTTAAATCATTTACTCATCTAAAACTGGATTATATGCTGTAACAGTTCTTTAGCTCCCAGCTTTAAGCTATCTCCAGTTGAATAAACAGTTTTCACATTGGAACTACCTATGCAACACCTAAATGAATGCAAAGCTCATTTTGAAAAATGGTGTCATAATTTGAGGACTGCTGAGCTGATTCTTAGGCCCAGGACCATACAACAACAAAGAGTCTTTATACAACCAACCGTGTAGTTACTGAAACACAGTATTCCCAACTAGCCAGCCCAGAAAACACACACAAGTAAGACAGAGCAATGACAACTAAACAAGTTTCAATTCATTTCATTTGGCCTTTCAGTTATCCTGGTAAAGCCAGAGAAAACGTATCATAATTTGTTCAGAACATTAAGATCTCAACAACAAAAAGCTCACCTATGGAAAACAGAGGCTGGAAAAGGAGCCCTTTGCTACATTAATCACTTTCTCAAAACCCTTATGTAACATGCATAATTAGACCCATGAAAAAATCAGGTAGGAGTGACTATTTTATCTAGTTATTATGATAGAAGCAGAACATTAGTATCCAGAAGGTTCCCTACCACTCAGAAAAAAAAAAAAATCAGTTGCTTAAATGTCTAACAGGAGGTAATTATACACCCAATTAGCTCCCAGCTTTGCCCAGGAACAGGATGCTGTACAAGTGCCAAAAAGGCTTTTTCAAAAATTTATCTAGGTATGCCAGAATGTTTCATTGCTGGAATTCAGCCTATCTGTAGAAAAATCTAGGGTAGGAGGAACAAAATAATGGCACTCACATTCTTTTCTGAATAACCACCAATTGTTCAGAGGGCAGGTAAGCTTACGTGCCTGGATGCAGGAAAAGAACAACTTGTTTGGTGCTGCAGAAGCAGCATGATCAAGCAGAAGTAAGGAACAGCATCTGAAGAGAAGGCATCAACCTTTCTACTGATGACTGTGAAAAGTTTCTCGTTCTAATGAATCAACTGTCCCCATTATACATAACTGGAGTTGTTTTATTCATCAGATTGGTTTAGAAACATTTTAAAAAGCACTATGTTCCTGAAGCCATATACTTAACACTGGACATATGTGCAGCTGAAGGAATTGGTATACTCTTCTCTTTTCCATACTAGTATCACTCCTTTCATTCTACAAGGTTATATCAAGAACTTCAGAGAGGTTAAACTGAGAAACTTCTTAAAAAAACAACCTTTTCCCCCATGTAGAGAATTGTCAGTGTTTTCATTCAAAACCTCTACATATCTGCAGGAATAAAAGGAAAAAAAAGCCCTTCTGGGCTCAAACAGAATCTATGCTAATAATATTTTTCTAGACTGGCATCCTGATTGCATTGCTTTTGTTGTGTTTCTGAAGGAACACAACAGCACAAAAATCTACCCCCATAATCTATGTGAAGTGTCTTAATGATTGTGTCAACTGCTCCTGCATCAGTCTCTCTACAAGCAAAGCAAGTTTCATTCTGTAGTGAAATGATACTTTTCCTTTCATCTTTCAAACAGAAGAACTGGAAGTTGTTAACAAACTGCGAAGACAAGTTTTTTGAGAGGCTACTAAGAGAAATCATACCTATCTTCACTAAACCTCTGACGAGAAATCTGTTAGAACTGCTGATGACACCAAACCAGAAGTACGTTCATAAGATGGAAAACCATCAGCAAGCAATTTCTGCATACAGTTAATATATTAAGAATATTATTTCTCACATCTTCTAAAAATTACAGAAAAGGATAACAGGTGAGGGAGTGTTCAGCTAAACTTTGGTCATTACTTTTCCTCCTTCTTAAATGCAAAACTATTTTCAGACCAATGTCTTTAAAGATTTCTACACTTAGAAGTTTAAGCTATAACAAACATGGTACAAGAATGCAAATCTATAAATATATAGGTTAATCACAGCAAAGCAAAGCAATGACACAGTTTACTTCTCCCAGTAGTTTATGCAAAGTTACCTCTGCCTATTCATCAGCTAGAAAGGAACTCCTTTGTATAGTTCCCTGTTTAATAAACTTCCTCAATACAACTAAGACCAAGCACTATTTCTTAGTTTGGGGAAACATATAGTGTTGTCACTCATATTGCCCATGGAAAGCAAAAGAAATTCTGATGCTATTTCTAAGCATAAGAAAGCTACACCTTGTTCACAAGCATTTGTTGTGCTCACAAACTAGCTATGACAAACTGACTGACCAGACACCCCAAACATGTGTCGATTTGAGGTGATGAGAATGACAGGTAACACAAGCCTGCAGTTTGATAGAGCTCTGGAGTGCTACTCTTTCTACCTCAGAGCAGAATGCTGCAATTCCACACTAAACCACCCTGTGCTCCCTATTTGCTCAGAGCCTGAGGAAACATCCCAACTGCCCTGCAGGGACGTGCCTCTGGCAGCCCTGCCAAGGCTTCCAGGGCTGGTAGCAGCCACTGCCCTCTCCCTGGCTGCTTGGAGGCACTGATGAAGAGTAAAGGGGTAAGACAGCTTCCCCCAGCCCTTTCCAAGGGCTACCAACAGGAGCACACACGGCACCATACAACAAAAGGCTGTACACTCATAAGGCAGGTTATGTGTGAGGGAACATGACTGTATCTCATCATTAAGAAAACTGTTGGACACTCCCATTTAGTATTAAGGGACTATTTTAAAAAGAACAAACAAACCACCATCATCAACAAAACTGCTCATTCTTGTATCAGAAGAATCCAAAACAAAAGTCACAATTCAATTAGGCTGAATTAGTTCGCTTACCTCTTTTTCAGTTAAATAATGGTTTGGTGAAATGTTAATACCATTGAATTTGCCAAGACAAAAAGGTAAATTCGACTTCATGAAAGCAATCTCCGTACACATTTGTTCAGAAGCTTTGTTTCTTACCGAGTGGAGGCTGGAGCATGCCCCCCTTCTTTTCACAGGTCCCGATGGGCTGTATGTCTGAGGAATCCACAAGCCTCCAAAAATCATTTTTGTTGTCACTTCCATCCAGCCGCAACCTTAGCCTGGCCCCGGTGATTCCAATTACTGTAGCTATACAAACTGAGGTAACATTGCGAGGATCATGGGCTTCCAGTTTCATACCAACTTTGAAATCGTTCGTAGGCGGAATTCTAGACTACAATAAAAAGGCTTTTTCTTATTGATATTAGTATTGCTAAATTTACCAGTCAGTTCAATACACAGCTTTCATCCATCCAAACATATCATAGAAATGATAAACACAAAGAAGTTTTTGAACTTTGACTATTTAGTAGCAAGTCAGAAAAGACAGATGGATAAACTACTAATTGCACAAGCATGACTGATTTCTAAAAAGATAAGCCTGCTAAGAAGGTAACAAAGGAATTCTGATGAAGATACAAACACGAAGATGGGGAGTAGTGATTAATACTTGAAGTGAACGGAAAACAAGGACACTGGGAAACATCACATTGAACTCAAAAAACACCAAAAACCAAAACACAAACCCACACACTCAAAAAAACCCCCACTCACAATGTTTATTATCTTTCAATTCAAAAGAAACAATTATCCGAATTGTAATAACGATTTGGAAATCTACGGAAAATTTGGACCCTACTGCCCTGGGCACTACAAAAGCTCAAGGTACAAGTTTCTAAATCAAAAAAAGTTTACAACACAAAGAAAGAAGACAAAAAAAGGAGTTAATGCCAACATTTTACAAAAAGAAAAAAGGTCCTAAAGTCATACAAAACTTCTATGCTAAGACAAAAACTGCAGCCTGTGCTTATTCATAAAGAACTGAATATAATCACAAATATATGATGAAATGTCAATTTAATTAGCACAGGGAAAAAATGTGACAAACGCAACTTGGTCTTTAAACAGAACTTTTTGTCACATGCGAAAGATGAACAAAAAAGAATATTTTTTACTCATGTATCAACACTACTGGCAGACATTAACTGGACTGCAGTCTGATTACTTGCCTTCTGTGGAATTGCAGGCAATGGCATTACCTAATGATGTTCAAAACTTTATATTAACATTAACTGAGACTGAATGCCTCTCACTATTCTCTTTAGATGTCTTCTCATTTCCAGCCTAAATTTATTAATGGAATTTTTTGCCAACACTATCATTTAACTTAAATTCTTTTTGCACTTTTGCAAACAACAACAAAATCTACAGTGTATTTAGAGGGCAACCTGGCTTTTTCTCAGCAACCCTTCAAGAAGGTAAATAAGTCAAGCACTGAAATGTCTCTTAGGAGATGATGGCTATTCTCATATCACCCTGGAAGCTCTTTCGGTACAATGTTGTTTTTGCATCCACACACCAAGAAATGTAAGCAGCCTTCCCCATGACATTTAAACCCAGTAGTTATTCCATCCAGACTAATGCAAGCTGACTTCTAATACAGAAGGCAGGTAGAATAGCCAAAACCATGGGCATTCACACTCACAGGACTCCTATGTCCCCTTCTCCTGCCCACCTAAGCGGGTCTGGCAGGGATCCCATAGTAAGCAGATAAGGGTACACTGATCTGTCTACGGACATTAAGACTAAACAAACCTGCTACTGTAACAAGTATTAGCAATACTTTTTCTCCACCACATTTGAATGTCTGAAATACATTTTCCTCTCCTTGCTGTGTTGTACAGGTGAACTCTTCACAACACATCCTAGATGGACAGCAGGAGCCCTGGAGGAGCCCGAGCCCAAAAACCAGGGGCGAGCACCATTCAGCGAATGCTGAGTGTAGCATCTGCCAGTGCTGCACTCAGACAGCAGGCTGTCTGAAAGGGGAGCCTGAGCATATTAAATTTAAAGGGCAATTCAATTTCAGGATATTGCTTGTCAAGCTGTTATTTTCTACTACCAGGAAAAGCAACAGAAATTGAGAAATTGGGAAGTTTGTTTATATGTTTGTGGAAAAGGTGAGGTTGTTTAAATACCAACAACTCAAGACATTCTACTAAAAAGGTAACTCTTCCATGCTAGTTTGTCCTTACAGAAAAAATAACAAAACCTTGCTCAGTAACAGCCTTAAGTTCTGCTCAAATCACAAAGGACTAGGCTTTTACATTTAAAATTTTCAACTTCTTGGAAAAATGTTTCAATGAGAGAGAACAGGATGTGAACTGTATTGAAAATTTAAGTAGTAATTAAAAACAACTTAAAGCAACAGATAAAATACCTTCTAAATTAAGATAAATATTTTAATCAATTTCCATTAGCTGTCTGTGTCTTAATTTATGGTAGATGCTTTAATTTATTGTTCCCCAGGTCATTTTTAATTATTACAAAATTTAAACTTTTAGAATTCCCACAGGTCACAAATTCTGGATATAATTGTCAAATGAAGTTTCCCTCTGCTCTTTACTTTTTGGTTGGCCACAGCTGTGTATTTCTTTGCATTACACAGAGCAATAATGACACGTAAAACTCATGTGTAACCCAGTAAAAGTCAAATTAGTCCTATACAAAGCACAAGCACTTCAGGTTCTAAAATCTGCATTATGTAGCGAGAGGATCTAGCTACGCACTAATCAACACTGCATATTGCTTTCTACTTAAAGGTCGACTCTCAGAAAAACTGAAAGTCTGCATATTCAATTGTTTTGAAATTTGCTATGTACATAAATTAAAGTTCATCTTTCCAACCCACACACTCCACAAGCAATCCAGGTCACTTGGATTTATCTCAGTCAGGGCGTATCACCTAAGGATCTCTATTTAAGGTGTTATTTGGTTATTTCTTGAGCACCGGTACAGAAGAGGGAGGTGCAAGAAGGGCACACAAAAAGGCTTATGAGCAGCTTTCTGCAGTAGCTACATTTCTTGGGAGCATACATGGTGGTTTATGGTCTGTGAGTATGGCATTAACCTCAGAATGATCCAGGGATCATGCTACCACTCTCTGCCCCTATCCAAGCAGAATCTGAGGTCTCTGCCTTCAGCTGGTATCCACTGTGAAAAACACATACTGTGAAATTAATTTCTGAAGCTCGACTCAGAGTTATTGACACCGCTGTTCTTAGCCATGTCTCACCGAAAGCAGCATGCAAGGGACTCTTTGCCCTTTATCCTCATCTGCAAAGAGCAAGTGGAGATTCAAGATTTAGAATGAGGAAATGCTACCACCTGTGTTTCTCTCTCCTTTCTCCATTCCTGCAACTACTTTAGACTCACTGAGTGACAGTTCTTCCCCTCCTCAAACTATTCTACTCATGCAGCTTTTTATTTGGCCCCCCACTGCAGACTAGTATCATTTACTATACAGTCAGACTACCAACACCCCCTAGAAGACACTTTCTGAACATGCCCAAGCCACTGAAATAGACATGCACTGCTTGTCACATCTATTACACTTCTGTCAACATGAACCATCCAATTCCTCCAGCAACTATCTTCCTAACACAGTGAAGGCACAAAGACCAAAGAACACCCTATTTAACTTTACACAGACAAGATATTCCTCAGCTTGGGAAAACACAGACTCTGACTCCCTCTACAGAGAGAAAGATGCCTGCAGAGATGGATTCAGCCTCCAGAGGGCTGAATAACTGGAAGTCCTCAGCTCACACAAGATGGTAGATTTAAACTTCACCTGCAAATACACACCAAACTATCGGGTGGAGGGGGAAATCAAACTTGCAGGCTACAATGTGAGATACAAAATAGTACACCCTTCATTATAAATCCAGTATTTCCTTTGTATTCCCATATATTTCCCTTAATTTTTTTTAATTCAGTATCTGTTACTTCTTAATAAAAAGCACTCTGCTCAGAAAGAGACAAAATTAAACATAATTGAGAGATCCAGGAAAGAAAAGGTGACTAAACTCTACTACATGCACACCTTATAGCTTGAAAGAATTGAAAGGAATCTTTCAGAAATGGGCCAGAGGAAAGGCTCGTCTGATGATCAGCCAAATTTTTAATTCTCACTAAAACCATGGTACCTCTAAGATTACTGAAAAATGTAGGAAGTATTTCTGAACTCTGATAAGACTGTCTTCATTAACTAGTCTTTTTTTAAAGAAAAATGAAGTCCGAAGATATAATTTTAATGAAATCCTCAAAGTTTGGCTTGAGGCAGAAACCAAGAATGAAAAACTTCCATAGCACTCATCTGCCAAAACCGTAAGCTACTGATAGCTAGAGATCAAAAGAAGTCAAATGGGAAGTCTAAACAGAAAAGTTGCTCCAAGATCACCCTGTAACACACATACATGCACACACACACTTGCAAAACAGTATCGGGCATACCTGTCTGAAACAATGTAGAGGGGCAGCTACTGATTCAGTCTCTTTCAGATAATCATCCCAATTAAATTGTTCTGGAAGACATAAGATAAAAAAAAAAGACCATATACACAGTTTTAAAAGGGAATTTAAATAAAAAGGGAAATTGAGGAAAGAAAGAGATAAAATAACCCGACTATCTTGTAGAATACCTTCTTTTTTTTTTTCAAGAACTGAATCACTCCCAAATGGAAACTCAACCTTTGAAATACATATAACCCTCAAAGGAGCTTCAAGGTACCATTAATTCATAGGGGTGATCACACAATAGGTAAAATTAATATAAACCTTCCTAAATTTTTTTTTTGTGGTCCACATATACAAGTCAGGATACCTAGATTCAATTCTCAGCATAAGGATCTCCCGAGCATCCTTGTATAAATCACATTAGCCTTTCTATATCTCAGTTCCCCTAACAGCAGGATTGATATGATAAGCTCATATGAGTACAGAGATGATACACGCTGAAAAACAGACAGAGTCTCTTGAAATATATGTTATGAATACTATCCCCAGTCCAGGAGAAAGCAGAAAGACTAGCACAGCCTTCCAACTGCATCTTTGTCTCTTTTCATCGGATGTCTGATAAAGGTTTCTCTTTGTAGAATAGTAGGTATTATGGCAATTACAGGTAAATATTAAGGCAACATTAAGAAACGGAATCATGGGATTTTTTCCAGTGTTGAGTGGCATTGTTTGTATGCATGGGCAAGTGTACTCTGCATTTGATTTAAACAGTGTTATCAGTTTTGCATGAATGGAAAAACATGAAGTACTAACATCAAAGACATAAGCAATCATTAATTAATACAAAGTGTGAGAGAAAAGCTACAAAGGCACAGCGCATACTTTTGTTACTAAATTATTTCAGGGTTTTATTCTTCTTTTGCTTGTTTGGGCAGCCGGCATCTTTCTGATGTTTCTGAATGGTAACTCACTCCTGAACCCCAAAATGATGCAGTGGTGCCACCCAGCGGCTCAGCAACAGCCATTCACACGGCCTATAGCAAAATCCTTGATGATGCCCGAGAGCCCACATCGGGCTTGTCAATAATCCTTCCAAAAACACCACTGAGCACTGACAGTTAAACACATTCCTGCAACTGGCAGGAGAGAGAAGAAGCAATGAAACAGAAAATGGCACCATTTTCCAGCACTCACACACTGCTTCTCTGAAAGACGTATGGTGGCTCAAACCCAGAGTGTGCCTGCAATAGCACAGCATTTAGGCTGTTCCCCTGGCCTGCTGAGATCCTCTTTTTTTGGCATAACAGACCCAAAGGTGTACGAGCGATTTGTCCTTGACACTGCAGAAGCCATGTGCTTGTTAGCTATGTGAGAAGTCAGTAACAAGTAACTAAAATCTCAAAAGCTGTTAATTTGGTGGTCTGGAGTATAGGTAGGCTGGTAACAAAGACATTTTCATACAACATCTTGGAAGTCCACCTATTTTGGAATGAAAATTTTATTCATACATTTATACAGAAACACCGATTTTGTATTACTCACAAAAGGCAGGGTACATTAACTTCAGCATATGTCAGATATTTATATTTCAGAAAGGCAGAAATGGCTCTTCAGACCTTTCTCCAGAAAGTAGCCTCTGGATTTGTTGCTTTTCTCATTAACAGACCAAGGAGGGTGCAAAAATGACACATGATGAACTGCTAGCAAGTTTTCTTCTTAAGAAAGTTCTTCTTGGAGCTAATAATAAAGCTGTCACTTCAGGTTGCCTTTTGATTTCCAAAAAACAAACAAACAAAAAAATTGGGTTTTAATCAGATTTTACCTTAGCAAGCTACCTGAATAAAATTAAATCTAGCAAAAAGAATATGTTAGCTGTGTCACAGCTGTTTCAGATCTGATATGATGTAAAAACTGTACTCATGAACCAGAACCTCTCCGTGCTAAGGACTGTACAAATATAGATACTATAGAGACAGCACCTTATACCAGGAGAAACCCCAAAAGACCTCTTCCAAAAAATTATATACCACCATGTCCCAAATAATCTGTTTTTATAACAGGACTGTAAAGTTGGTGGAATGATCCAAAAATACAGAGGGAAACAAACAGGGACCATTTACTAGAAAGACATGTAAGGTAACACAAGCAGCCAGCTGCAGATAAAGCCAAGAGTGAAACAACATTGCCTGGCTCTTCGCTTTAAATCCTGGCTATCAAAAGCTCTTGCATCAAGCAGAAATGTCCTGGAGTTAAAATTAGAACCTCTCCACCTGCAAAGACACACTGTATTAAATTAGAGGCAAGCTCTCAAAGATGGGGTTAATTATCATTTAATTACAGCAGTCCTAGAAATAGGAGACACATGTATGTTTGCAACATGTAAGACGCATCTCTAGACAGAGCACCTACACAAAAGCTTCTCTGTATTCTCAGCATGCAGAGGTAAAGAAGAAGCTGCATTTTATATATATATATTCCTAATTCTAAAACCCCTGCAAGCATGCAGCTTCTGAAAACTACAAATCCATAAAAAATTAGCTCACACCAAATGATTTAACATGCATTTCTCTTCGCACTCAAATCTGCAGGCTGAATTAAATAGTTCACGAAAAGCCCATTATGCAACAAGACTTTATAATTCATCAGCAAAGGGAAAGCTAGAGAGAAGGAAACTTTATGCTGAAGAACAAGCCAGCATATACTGGAAATGGGGGAAAAAAGGAAAAACAACAACAAAAAGAACACACAAGAAGGTAACTAGAACCTTTTGTAAAAAACACCAAAAAGCAACAAACAAACAAAAAAAACCCCACGACAAACAACAACAACAAAAAAACAAACAAAAAAAACAACCAACCAGTTTCTAGCCAACACAGGAAAGAGGCTCTATAACAATGATTCAAAACAAGCAGCATGGGCAAAATATCTGATTAATTTAAGATTTAAGGAAATTGGTTTATGCCACAGTTGCTTGCATTGCTGGCAATGACCCACGGGTCAATGACCCTTGATTCCCTCTGCGATGCTGTGGCAATACCCAGCACTTCTTGTCAAACCTGCCAGTCCTAAAGTAACTCAAGCTAAAAAGGATCCCGGGAGGTCTCTAGTTCAGCCTCCTGCTCCTCCAGGGTTCCTTCAGCCTCAACGTGAACCATTTTTCCTTCCATCAAGCAGGAATCTCTTACGCTCCAGCCAGTTATTTGTCGCTTCTCCTTCCACTGCACCTCTTGAGAGGAGCCTGGCTGTGCCCTCTCCACGGCCACCTGTCAGGTAGTTGAAGATAGCAAGACCACCTCCCATAAGTTTTCTCTTCTTTTGGCTGAAAAAAACCATTTTTCTGGTTTCTGTACCACTTTTTTTGCTTCCATCTTGCATTCCAGCACCTTTATTTTTTTTTTTGGTGGACTGCCAGCCGTCCTGCTCCACTATAGAGGTGCCTTCCTTGTGCTGTGCAGCTCAAAACTGGATGCAGTTCTCCAGAAGCAGCCTCTGAAACACCCCAAGGCAGCAAATCCCTCCTCCCGGCCTGCTGCCTGCAGTCCTGCCCACAGGATCCCCATGCAGTCGACGTCTTTCACCACAAGAGCACACTGCTGGTCCACGCTCAGCTTGCTGCCTGCCAGGGCTCCAGGGATTTCCCTGCTGAATTCCTTTCCAGGCAGCCAGCTCGGTCTGCTGCAGGGCTCTGGTCTGTCCAAGGCCAGGAGGGACTCTCCATTCACCCCTGACTCCCACAGGGGTCCTGTCATCCCGTTTCCTTAGCATGGGCAAGTCCATCTGAAGAGCAGTCCTGCCTTCCAGCTACTCCTCCCTATTGGATGTTGCCCACAAACTGGCTTTGACAGTGTGTTCTGTCCAGTCCTGCCATCTGACAGTAAAGCGTAAAATAGCGTCAGCTCTAGCAGTGACCTCTAAGAAATGCCACGAGTTACAAAGCTGCCACATGGACCTGGCACTGTCTGGCAGTCCAGTCAATTTTTTGTTCACCTAACCAAACAACATCTCAACAGTTTTTCTGAAAGAACACTACAGAAACTGTACAGAAAGCCTTGCTAAACTAGAGATGAACAACATCCACCGCTCTCCCCTTGCTTACAGAATCACTTACAACAAAAGGCAATCAGTCACGTACAGTTCACAACCGGCAAATCCAATTCAGCTGTTCCTAACTTCATCTTTGTCCTTTATTTGCTTGGAAATGGCTTCCAGGGGGATTTTCTCCAGAGTCTCCCTGAAGACTTAGATCAGGCATGCCAGCCTGTCATTGCCCAGGTGCTCCCTTATTGTCCTTCCTGACAGTGGGCATACTTGTTTGACATTTTCCAATTGTCATGAAACCTCCTTAATAACTATGACCTCTCCAAAGTGAGCAAGAAGCCTCACAGTGACATCACTTGACTACCACGGCACCCTTGGAGGTGTCACACCTGCTCCCATGAACATGCGAATGCCCAGTTTGCTGAAGTGCTCCCTGTCTTCTTTTACTGTACATAATGCTTCAGTTTAACATAGGTCAAAGTTTTACAAAATTTAACCTGAAGATTTAAATTATGAGTTAAGCGTCACTTGTAGATTGGTAGAATTTAAGGTCCCAGTTTATTTAGATTAGTTTAATACAGTATCATCATAACCTAAACACTGTTTGGGTAGATGGAGCACATCGTATGTTCTCATGCCAGTCTAATGTTCCCTTGGCACGCATCTGAGGCTTTGGACAAAGAGAAGCATCTTTTCTAGTCTTCATCCCACCATCTCTCTTCTTCAAAGATGAAGTTTCCATTTACTTTTCATTTACATACTGTTGCAAATGTAGTCATTTCAGTGTAGGGTATTTCATACTCCACTTTATACCTTGTACCTTCTCTATGTTGCAATCATTCAGTTATTTCTCCTCTTCATATCTTTCTCTACTCACTTTGGTTTATTTTTTCACCTGTTCTCACATCTCTGTATCTCCCCTCCTCTTCAACTTTCCCTATCACACACTCCCCTGGAAACTCTGCAGACTTCCTGGATGCTGGCCCAAAAGCATTGTAAAGCATTTTTCTTGATCCAGCATCAAGAGGCTCATTCTGCTTCCTTGCCACCAAAAAGCAGTAACACAGGATAAAAATTATCATCTCACCTGTAGAAAATCAGAGATCTTTTGCAAGGCACTCTTCTCTGTTTGACAAAGTTGAGCATAGGTTTCATGAGTAAGTTCAGTGCCCAGACACTGGAATAACAGTGCAACTAGAAATAGGACAAGAGGACACCATCTTAAGCTGAGTCAGAGGAGCTTTAGGTTAGACACTAGAAAGAAGTTCTACACATAAAGAGTGATGGGGCTTTGGAATGTGCTCCCCAGAGAGGTGGTGGAATCCTTGTCCCTGGAGGTGTTTAAGGAAAGACTGGATGTGGCACTTAGTTGACTTGGTCTAGTTAGTTGACAAGGTGTTGGGTCATAGGTTGGACTCAATTATCTCAGAGGTCTTCTCCTACCTAGTTGATCCTGTGATTGTGTGTAGCCCAAGGGGAAGAACACAGATGACTGAATAAGGCTTGCCTGCTTAGCGATGCTTCTCCACAAAACTTTTTCAATACTCTGCTCTCTCCTGCAGGAGGAAGCAGAGACATCTTCCAATGACTCATGAAATACAGTTATCCACATATGAAAACCACACTGCTGGTGGGGTGTGTCCTATGGAGCTCTGTCTGTCATGTCAGACAACATGAGTTTAAAACACAGACATGCTGAGTCCAGTTTGACTGGAGCTCCTTTTACACTGCAAAAGAAGGAAAAAGACACAAATACACTTCCTTTTCTGTCTCAGAGTAACAGGGACAAACAACAAAGATGACAGGTTGCCCAGAGAGGTTGTGGAGTCTCCTTCTCTGGATATATTCAAAAGTCATCTGGACATAATCCTGAGTAACGTGCTCTAGGGGTCACTGTTTGAGCAGGAATAAGATAACTTCTAGCAGTCCCTTCCAACCTTGCCCATTCTGAAACTGATAGAACCCCAATAAACAGAAACATTAGATCTGTTAAATGGAACAGCAAAAGGCTCTACTACAGCTGGTGGTAACCAAAAATCCTTTCTTTGGTGTCAGCAAACACATTATGGACAGGGAACATACCTGCAGCAGAAATGGCATGAAACTGAGAAATACATGATGAGAACAATAAATTAGTAATTGTCTAAAAATAATAATGTTTACATAGCATATTTGATCATACATACCGACAAAATACTTGTCTTGGCTAGTAAAAATATCAGGCTCGAGTCAAGCAAATTCAACCATTGCCTTCTACACCAAAATATACCTCCTAACAGAGTTAGACAAAAGCAATGGCATGTTTTTAACTACCCACCAGTAATAACCCAAGAGATTGAAAAAGAAAAGCCTCATGAAATACTACGATCCGAACAAACACTTTTAGGGTACCTTAACTAAAAACCTGACAGCTGCAATACCTACCACTTCTTAAAGACGGGTTGTTTGCCTGCTGATTCTTTCCATCTTTCTCTTTTTTAATATTCTTTGAATCTAAAAGACAAGATTCCGTTACATAATAAATGTAATATTCACATCATAATGATGTCCAGCACAACACAGAATGCTTTCAAACAATACAGAATATCTTGTTCTAAATACTGACTTTTTTTATTCACTTCAGTGCATAATCAAAAGGTACTCTAATTTAATCACTGCACTAGTTTCCTTTCAAAATATATTGGGAAATACACCATGAAAAAGCAGAGTTTTTGACTACTTTATATCACATTACCAGAATAAATCTAGTTGCAGAATATGTAGTACTAGCTCCACAGACAGCAACCCTGTTTAACAGTTTTACTCAATCTACACACAATTTGAGATTCTCAAGATCAATGGATATCTTTGTAAATCTTGTATAGATCACTATGAACTGAGAAACAAATGGAAAACCCAATCCCACTCTGAATGCATCTTTCTGAGTTAAAGATTCCACTCTATACTTAGATTCTTGAATACTCAATATTCTCAATATTAAATTCTCAAGTACTCAAAGCAGCTATCTCAGTGCACATGCCATTTACTTGAAAGAATCATTCAGAAGAATCCACCTTCCCTATCATTCATCTCTACACACATTCAGAAAGGAGTGTGACATTTCATTTTTGATGGATATCAGCATTATGAGAGAGAGACACAGTAGAACCGGGCAGCTTTAATAGAGAAGACTGAAGGAAACAGTTCACTCATTCCTTTTATGTTTTAAAATATTTTGGTTTGGTAATCTGCTATTGAGACTCATGGAATAAAGTCCAATTCAAATATGACACTGAGCTAGCCGTACTTTTTTTTTTTTCTTTTAAATTACTTTGGAACATTTTTACTAGATGGGTTCATGGAGAAAAATCCTTATGCAGGTCAACTTCAGATGGAACTGCTGAAATGATTCAGGACAGTGCTCATGAGCTTTAATCCCAGTAACCCTCAGGAGTACAGCTTCAACCCACACAAATGGACACACTACAAGTGGGAATCTGAGAAGGGATAGTGTTAACACTAGTTCAGTAACAATGACAAGACAAAAGGCTAATATTCACCTTCTCTGTCCTACAGGTCAAAATGTATTTCATCCAGCGTCTTTGTGATCAAGCCAAATCCAGTTAATTTTCTACTAGAAGGGTACAATGAACAGCAGAGCCTTTTGCCATGTTCTTTCTGTAAGTTCAGTTAGTCAGGTTTTCCCAAAAACAGTCATAAGACTATCACAGACATCAGGCTGTCAGCTTACAGAATGAATAAATTCCCAATCTGCCTATTTCCAGAGAGGAAATCAGTAAGTCTTTTATGTGGGATCCCACTGAAATAAGAGAACTAACAACTGCTTCCTGTGAACACCCAAAGCTTGAAAAGACAGAGTCATGGAAGAATATCTACCCAACAGTGCCAGATTTCAAACAAGATGACAGCCTTTCATGATGAGAGACATCAAGAACAGGTGGAAGAACATGAAAAAATGCAGCCTGGACACCACATGTGCTCTTGCTGACAATCACCACACAAATTATTTATTCACTGCACCACTTAGATTTAGTGCCTATCTCAAAAATATCACATCAAATATGAAAGCTGAAACAAAACACCCTTGGAAACATTGTTTTCTTATCAGCCATTAGAAAACTGCAAGAACAAAAAAAGAGATGATTATATTAACGAGAAGGGGATTTCTCAATAGCAATTTAAGCACCAATTTCATTTGAGGTAGAGGCATTTTCATTCACAGTAAACACAAAGTACTGTCACTATCATTTGGTTTTGATGGCCAGGAATCTGCTCTTTTAAATGCTCAAGTAAATCTCACCCACCATCCTTTTGGATGGTGCAGGAACCATCCAAAAGTAAGTCTGAATAAAACCAAGACTTCTTTCAAAAACTCCCCATGCTTTTATGCATTCGAACCTTCAATGGGAAGTTGGGAATACCATTACAAAGCTGGAGTGTTTTGTCTAAGCAGATGAAAAGCTACTAACAGTAAGAATTATCAGTGTTGAGACATCCTGTACTTACTAGCACCCCTGAAAACTTTCCCCCAGTCTATACTTCACATATGCTATGATGCCTTGGTCAAGAGTGCCTTTTCCAATGTCACTAGTTAGGGTGGATTAAGAAATATGGTTTATTCTCAAACCTAACAAAAAAAGAAAATAAGATTTTATTAAAATCCAATTTTATAAGTATGGACACATGTTTTGGGGGTTTCTTTCCTGCATGCCAATCTATATTTTAAATTTTGATATTCTAAATTCTAGTAAATTTAGTTTTCAAAGACCACATGGAAAAAAAAATCAGATCACTGGGCTGAAGACAACTCTTTAAGCACAAGATCCTCAGTTTGGTCAAACTCTGACATCAAACCTCAAAAATGAGATTACAAAAGAGGGAAATACTTCTACAGGTACAAAGAGTATTTTCTTTTCGTCTCCTTCCACATTCATCTCCATCACATTCAAGGACTGAGTTCTTGGAAACCTGAAAAATGGACTTGAAAATTAGACCTTTATACATACATTCAAGACAGAGGAGACTTAATAGTTCTAAAGTCTTGAAGCTCATGGTGACAAAAAAAATAGCTCAGTTTAATTCATTATCTATCTTCCTCTGTTCATAAAGTTCATTTTTGAAGAGACAAGTTTCAGTTTACTTTACAATGTAAATCACAAGATGTTTTAGATCATTTGCCCAAACAAGAGTTAGAATGTAATGCTGCTACTGTGGACTTAATCAAATGCTACTCAGCTCTCTTTGAAAAAAAAAACAGCAAAGAATGGGACATCAATTTCAAAGGAAGTTTTAAAAATAAAGTAATACATATAAGTACACAGAGTTCATATATTTGCTATCTAACTATATATATTTAGCTTACAACACATACAGGATAATACTCCATGAAAGATCACTTTCTTGTAGGAAGCAAGATTAGAGCACATATTAAAATTATAAAAGCAACATATTCTATTGTTCACCAACTGATTTTTTTCTACAATGCACTTCATAAGCTAAAATTTTAGATACAAACCAAGATTAAAGATTATTTAACATAGTGTTTTCTGCTTACTGATTCAAAACTCCATGTGTTTACATAACTCCCACCCTATCTGCAACCACAGAATTCTGCTGATAAGATTACTCAACAGAAAACAGGCAAGAGCAACCACATCTATCATGCAAGAAATTGGAAACAAAGAAGAAAAAGACAAAGCTATCTCAACTGACTTGTGAATACCAAAAAAAAAAAAAAATAATCAGAGAAGGCAGTGGTAAAGCTCTGGTAAAGATAATCCTGGTGACCAATGTATGTTTCCTCTTACAAACTCCCACGTTGAATTCCAGTTTCTAGCCTGAGATGCTCTGAAACTCTGCAACACTTCTTTCTAGAAGGTAACCTTTCCACAAACAACATGATTGCTTTATCTGAGTGATGGCAAGCATCATGTCTCTTGACAGTAATAGTCAGTATGCTGCATGAGGAGGCATAATGTGCTGTCTTCTAAGACTTGCTATTTGCCTGTTGCCATGTGGGGAAAATGCAGTTCACAGTCATGCTTTCAAGATTTCTGCAGTTATCTATCAGCAGCCTTAAAGTCTTCAACTCTACTGCTGGGTGTTCAAAACATGGCAGGATATCACTTGTCTCAAAGAAACCCCTAGTCTCTTCCAATCGATGAGAATACCTTTGGATGAATGAAACCTCTGCTCTTCCTGTGCCAGGCAGTTACTCACCTACACATGAAATTTATTAAGACAAGCCCAAGACTTAACATTGCACAGAAAGGGGCTTTCTTCACACTCCCCACCACGCAGGGTTGTGAGCACTTCTTTGCTGCCCTTCACCAAGCCTCAGTGCACACACAGTTGAGGATATCAAAACAGACTGAATACGACATTTATCCTTTACTTTCTTTTTGCACTTCCCTAGTGGGATTCTTATCTTATCTGCCTGGAACAAGGAGCCTCTCTGAGTATATTTAGACAACAGCCATTCAGAAAGCATACAAGAAAAGGGGATAGACTTCCTCCATAAACTCTTGGTGCAACAATTAAATGGATGACTCCTGCCATTGCAGAAAATCTATTATAGCAAAGACAATTATTTACCAAGGGAACACACAAGCACATAAAGAAGCTTGAACTGAACGTGGAAAGCTCAAGAAAAGTACAAAAGTGTTAGCAGCCTTTTATGGGGGAAGACTACCAATCTGAAAGCTTTGAAAGCAGCAGCAACCTGGTTTCAGACAGTGAGTCTTTCTCTCTTCACATTCTCTTTGTTCCACCAGCCCAAACACTTGTTTTTTCTGCAGTCTCACTCTATTTTAGCACATAACTCGCAATTAATATCTGCAGACGTGACACAGCAGAAATCACACCTTTGTGGTACGCTCTGTTTTTCCGGATGACTTTCTTTTAAAATGTTTATTTTATCTTCATGAAACAGCTGCTAATGCCAATCATCATGATAAAATCTGACTCCTTGTACTACTCAGTTATCGTCCTGCTAAATTATATGCAGCTACAGAATAAAGCCCTATGTTTTCACTAATAGCACATTTAGACACATTTCTCAATTCCATGGCAGAATAATTGTTTCAAGGCTGTCACAGGACAGAATGACTTTGGTTGAACTTGTAGAACTCCAGGGCAGCCAAATTTAGCATAACTATTGTAAAACACTGCGAAGTTGGAACTTATCTGTATTCAGTACATATCACAAACTGTCTTTTTAATCTAACAGTATAGTATTTGTCAACTAATATCCCATCAGCTTCAAAAAGAGAATTTAGCAGGTTCCACACTTTCCTTCTCTTGGATTAAGCTACCAGGTCTTACCTTTAACTGCTGTTCTCCCCATGGTAACACTTCTGTGATCTCCCTTCTCACAATAAAAAGGCTGAAGTTGAAAGACCAGTTAATTCTTCCTTTCAGCACAACAGTTTCCTGTGGAGCAGTAATACAACAAGTTAGGGGAGGTTGTTGTTGGTGCTTGGGTTTTCTTTTTTTTTTGAAAGGATGATATTTTTTTTTGTATTGGTTTATAATCATCTTGCTGGTTTTAAGTTGCAGATGTTTAACAAATTACGTGTAAAGAGTAACATGTAAACAATGGTTAAATACAAGGAGCAAAGGTACTAAATACAAACTTTCATTTCACTGTTTTAAACAGTTCATTATATAATAATTTGCATTTTCTGTGGGTTTTTAATACAAAGAAAGATATGAAATGTTCACTATTCCTTTTTCCCCAAAAAAACAATACTGAAAAAGGGAAGAAAGACTATTATGTGTAACTTGCTCATCCTGTCTCACTTGCACAGACTTAACAATCACCAACTTAAACACACTACCTTGCACAACTACAGCTGGAGAGGGAATAAAACCCTGATGTAAAAAATTTACACAAAGGCCCAAGTGCTCACTGATACCCCTGTCCAGTACGACTTGTAACAGAGCACAGAGAACTTGTTAGGGAAGTGCTAAATTTAGATAAAAGCAGTGAGCCACATTCTTGTAGGGTTCAGAAACCAGAAGGGACAGATTAGTTAAACCAATGTAAAATCGCAAAAGCAAACTTAATTTTTTTTATGTGCTATACGGTGATTTTTCTACTCCAGCATCTAGTTTTTTGAACTTTGACTGTGCTCAAGTCAAAGTCTTTTGAAGCACTCAGTCTCAAAGTGACAAAGCCAGCAAGTTTATTATTCTTTTCCATTAACTTTTCAAGTAATAATGGGTAAAAATATATTCAAATTTCTGAATTATGTTCTTGGATAATTTCCTTTCAAGGAACACCCATGAGCTGACATCATCAAAAGTTTGAGGGTTTCTTTTTAATTTAAATGTGTGCATAGTTTTCCAAAGATTAATTTTGCCACAGGTAACATTTTCAGAAGATAAATCTTTGCAGTGTTACATAAAAGAAATAATAGCTGAAAATCAGGTTAGCTACTTGGAATTTCTTGAATCTTCTTTTTGCATGCTAAAAAAAAAAAAAGCACATAAATATTACGTATAGCAAGAGAGGCATCATACAGCTGAGTATTTTCCTGAAACTGTGACATTTAGCGAAACTTCAAGGAACATGCACACTGTGGTGATGGACTGCATGATGAAAACTTTATATAGTGCAAGTCTCACAGCTAAAACTAATTAAATATGTTTTTGATAAAATGCCAGGGACTGAGGAATTCATTTAGTGTGTTTTGCATGTGAATGTGCCGGACACTTATTACAAAAATTCTCAAGATTGAGACTTGAAAGTAGTTATAAATAAAACTGAATACTACCATAAAATAAGCAGGTTTTACTACACAACAGCGTTCATAGCATAAGGGATCATCAGGATTAAGAACAGAAATCCTTTTAAGCCATCAAATAAATTTGAAATACTTGATACTTTCATAGACTCCCCCAAAAATTCAAAGCTTTCCCACCGCAAGTAATAAATCATGAAAGGTGATGCAGAGTCAAAGTAACTGTTTTTACGGATTACTTTAAAACAGTGAATGGTTTTTATCTTTTTGTTCCAAGTACCAGATTGCACTTGGTGCAGTAATAAAGATTCCAACCCTGCAGTGATAGTCATCAAGTTTAGCACAACCGGAGTGCCTGTCAGAACATAAAAAGGATTCCAGCTTTTCATTAGCTTGTGTTGTACCAGATAGGCTGTTTTACAGCATGCCCACCAGCCTGTTAAAAATATAAGACAACCGAAAGTTCTGAAAGTGTTGTCTGAAATGAGGCAAACCCAACTGCAGGAACACAATATATTGCTGTTTTGAAGAGGTGCTACTTAAAACTCCGTTACACCTAAGTATTCAATTTAGAGCTGCTATTAAATTAGCACATAGATTGTGCTGCTTGTCACAGAAAACATCCAAGAATGCTATTTCTGAGCCTCTATCTAACAACCACTACCTGCTGCTGAACTACAGCAAAATGAAAACCAGTTACCTCCAAAACAGAGCAGGGTCAGCATGAAACAAAGTGTAACTTCTTTTGCAGGGCCAGACCTAGGAATAACTTTCCATCACCTCACATAATTAAGTGGCAAACCCTAAGCAAGGCAGTTATGTCCTTTGCTAACCAAGACAAAGTCCTGTTATGTCACACTCACCATAAGCAGCCTGCCTCAACCCACAGCACACCCACTACAGAAGAGAAGAAAACCACCAGCAAATACAGAGGAAACACCTCCAGGGGACATTTTGGCAAAATTACACAGCAAGGACTCAAGGCATTCTTGAACATGTACCTTTGACAAGCAAGATGAGTGAGAAAGATGGATTTAAAAAACTAATCTAGCAGCTTCTAGGAATGAAGAAGAAAATGAAACAAAGTCAGGAATATATGAGCAAACAAAGAAATGCAGTGGCAAGGCTGAGGCGCAACGGTGTAAAAAGGAGCAGAATGAGAACCAAAGTTATAAAGACCAAGCTAAGCACACAGGTTGTCAGTCACAGACAGAAAACTGCCGAAACATTTAGGGACTGTCAGCACAGAATCCAGCGAGAAACCATCTGCTGTAAATTAAGGAAACTGAAAAAGCAAATGGAAAAAAAAAATCCATAAACCCAGAATAATATTGGATTCATCATCAAAGTATTTTTAATCCAAAGAGCAGTCACAGGATCTCCACACTCATGAAGTGTATTATTTACATCACATCTCAATTTATTATGTAAACTGAGTTTTAGTCTTTCTCTGATTAAGGTCTCTTACATCAGTTACTTTTTTAAAAATCAGATGGAAAGCATTCAACTGCCTTTAATTCCTTACTGAAGTTTTTATTGTTAATCCCCAAATCACTTCTATTAGCCACCTCCCACTGTGCAAGTCCTTTGACAGAAAGCAGTATATTAGTGGAGAAACCTTAAACCTTTGCACTCTCTGCATTGCTAGTGCATAATACTAGGTGTCAAAAAACAGGGTTAGAAACATTTTTCCTGCCTAACTTTGGTGGTTTTATTTTGAAAGAATCAAAAGACATGCAGTGCTGCATTTCAAAGAAGCTAGTATTCTACAAAAACCACCAAACTCGCTCTGTTTTGCCTGCCATGCATCTCCATTATCCTTCTCTGTGTAAGCCAGGCACTCAAAGAAGCTGAATGTCCCGAAAAAAAAAAAAAAAATCATGCGTATTTAGGGCTTCCCAGTGCAAGTTTATCTTGACAGCACGCCTGCTCATAAAAACACATAGCACAGAATTATGGAGATAAACGTAACATTTAAAAGAAGCCTAAGCAACCAGGAAATTGTGGGTTTATTCCCTACCGAAAAGGTTAAGGTTTTTCTGTCAATGACTCTGCATCTCATTTTGAGAGGTAAGACAAGAGACACCAATTTTAGAGCCCATCAGCTTTTTTGACTCTACTAGTCTTACAAAGGCAGTAACTCAGACCTCATGGTTGGTGTCTTCCCTTGTGCAATGGACAGTCACCAATGGGCAGTCTCAGCTGGATAAGGACTGAGCTATTCTTTACACAGGTACACAGCACAGAAGAGGAATCTAACAAAACATCCACTTTGAAGCATGGATTAAGTTCTTAATTTTAGCTTGAAATAAAGATATTTTTCAGCCTTAATATGAACAAGGAGTTATACTTGCCCCTCTTTTTCTTCTACAGATGCTTCCAGATTAAAATTCCATATGCAAGGGAGAAAAAAAATGGCAAATAGATTGAACGGCAAAACCAGTTATAGACAGAAAATAGGTAGTGTAAGCTAAGAAATACTCTCCCTCAACTCCTTCATATGTGTAAGTCCCACACTTGCTTTCACGACCAGCGTTCACATGCTGTTACCTTCAGAAACATCAATTACAGCTGCTGGCCACACTTCCATAACTCCTCACCTCTTTCTGCTGTTTGCTACTGCTGAGAGCCGTTCAAGAAAAGGACCTGTGCAGCCTTTCCATGGACCGACACACGGTCCCAGCAATCGCAGGTCCCACTCCAGCTTCCATGCATGGGTAACACGTACCTACAGGCATCAGTTGCTTCCCAAATAAGTGTGGTTTAACTGCATTACTTCAACATTATCCTTCATGAATCTGGAATACCTTTTCCTTAAACCTAATCATCTATTCAACTGCTGTCTCTTAAAAACGCTACTTCATACCATTTTCACAAGACTTCAAGGGGCCGAAAAGAGGCAAACAGAGTAAGACTTAAAAGGAGGTTTTTTTCTAAAATACAATACTTCCAAATTTTCAATACTTGAAAATTTACTTTCCAACAAGTTACCCAGCATGTAAACTCATTTAGCAGACTTCAGGACAAAACAGTATATACTTCCTTGTTTCTGTAATACAGATAATCACTTTATACCTCTTAGAGCATACTGCGGCATCCTTATAGAAGAGTAAGATCTCAAAGGCTAAAAGAAAAAAACTTACAAAAACATATCAGAATTTTACAAAATGTAACACAAGCTTTGTAGTTGTAAATTCAATATTATTTAGCATTACACATATATGATTTCAAAACATCAAAGATCAGGTCTTCTCTCATTTATGCACAGAAATATATACTCAGTCAGTGTTCTGACAAGAAATTTGATCCAAGTTGAAAACCCCTTTAGTTCACATTCTTTGTATTAAAAAAAAAATGAGATTCTTTCAACTTAAACTTCCACATTTTAATACAGCAGAACTTCTAATAAACTGATATATCTGAACACCTCTTCTAGTCAAAAACAGAGCTAGGACAGATAGACTTTTGTCAAATTCATGGGCTTTCAGAACACACATCAGCTAGCCATATATATCATTACAACAACTAAGCTTGAGTATTTCTTAAGTTTCTAAGGGAAGAGAGTAGATACTTAGTGTTTTACAAATATATTTTTGTAATGTCATTTGCTTTAATATCAAGAAATTTTCTGCACTTAAGAGAAATGCTCAGAAAGTCACCAGCAGTGCACCACTCACTATTTATGAAGTGATTAGTATAAGCAAACTTTTAAGCTGTCAGCAGTAAAATATTACCTATAAATGTCCTGCTCTCTCACCAGGTAAGTTTACGATCTGCTTTAGAATATGAGCAACTGTAATTACAGTAAGTTATACATTTCAAGACTACAAAAAACTCTCTAAACTCTCAAACCCTATTAAGTGTGTTATTCAGTACAGAGTAAAGCACTGTATATTTTAAAAAGCAACACTAACAAGGTTTAGACCAAAGATTTGTCCCAAAAATTCCTGAAACAAGAAACAATACTTATAAATGAGAACATTAGAGAAGTAAGGTCTCCAAATCAAACAGCATAGCTCGTATCAACACAAAACAGAAACAATTTTTGTCACACAGATTTAACATTTATTAAATTGACAGTAATTTTAAAAATTGCAGTTTAGAACTGCTCTATGGCTACTGGCAAAAAATGAAAACAGCTTTTCTCCTCCTTCCTTCCCTCCCCATCCTGCTTTAAAAGTCAGAATATGTGGGGTTGTAAAAACCTGAAAAAGGAAATGGTATGTGTGAAGTCAGCAGTTCAGCAAAGTGGCTGACTGGCCATTAGCAGCTTTAAATATTCTTAAAATGCCAGTCTTCTCACATGAAAGGGTATTTTAACGTTATATTCAAATAAATAAAAGAAATGCAGCTTACATTTCTATCTTAAGTAAAATTTTCAATTTTAGGAGTTTACGAGTACATATTTACAGTAGCACAAGACTTTGATAATTTGCTTAAATATTTTGGTGAATTCAGCACACTGAAACCTCTGTGCTGTTTTCCACTTCCCTCATCAAGCCTGGAGTACTCTTCCTGAAAACATTCATCATTATTCAACCTGGCTTTGTCCAAATGCCTAACTCAAATTTCTTTCATAAAGCAAACTAATTAAACTATGCACAAAAAAAACCCCAAGAATTCTGTATGATTAGCACTGGGTAGGAGTGCATGAAATACCTGCATGGAATTCTCTCTACACCCAGATACATCTCCTCTGCCTTCAGTTCAGCCTCCCTTGACACAGAAGAGAGGTCTCAGACTATTCGTTCTGCGAGGCATTGAGCATACTTTTAGCTCAGTGTAAATACAGCAGGTAAGGGATAAAAGAAACTGCTGTTGCAAACATAGCAAGAGATGCCCAGATGCCAGACACCCCATATAGCTTTCCTCCACTTGTCTTTAACAGACAAGCAGGACCACCAGCAGCAGTCAAGACTGTGAACATGTAAGGGGAGAAGGGGGAGAAAGACAAGCAGAGTTTGTATGGCAGAAGAGGGATTTTTCACCCTTTTAGGCAACTTTGGTTCCTTGCTTTTACATTGCCTCCTAACTGGAAAAGGAACTGTGGAAGCTTGGTTCAGATGTGATCCAATAGAGCTCTACCCACATAGTGCATAGCCAGCAAATCCATCCCTGTGGTCCAGATTTTTTGATCACAACAGATTACACAGAGAAACACAAACTCTTTCAGTCTGATGCAGAAATCTATGGAAGTCAAACAGTATGCACAATTTATTTTTTTCACTGAAGGCATGGAGAACAGCCGTGGGACATTTCTGTATAGAATCCAACTGCTGCGAGCACCCCAGGTGAAGTTGTTTGTTTCAGAACAACGTGTTTGTCTCCCCTTGCTTTTACTCAATGCCAGCAGCAGCAGCATACTTCTGCTGTCATCCTCTTCCCGTGCACAAAGTATCCGCCTCTCTCTCCCTGCTTAAGAATCTGAACAACATAATGATGGCTGGAACTCCATAGACATAACTTGCTTCACCACATTTCTCCGCTGCTGCAACACTCCGCTGTGTTCCCTGCCCTATATAATGGCAGAACTACACTGATCCCACATACTGGTGTCCAGTCAGGAAACAAAAGCAAACCAATCAGAATTGAATAAATCCTTAAGCAATTTTCTGATAGGTCCCCTTTCTAGGGAATGTTTTTGAAGAAAGTAAACCCCAGAGAGCTGCTTGCAGTTTCCAGGCACATGCCCATCCCTGCACTGGGCTCACCTGTTGCTGATGCCTATAGCTACGAGGGAAAGCCTTCTTCAGACCCCTTACACAGTAGATCTTCATGCAGATGCCAACCAAAATACTTGTCCATCTATCTGGACAAACTTTTTCATAGAATCATAGGATAACATGAGTTGGAAGGGACTGACAAGGATCATCTAAGTTCAGCTCCTGGCCCTGCACAGGACAACCCCAAGAATCACACCATGTGGCATTCCTAAGCACCATTCCGTGCTGGTAGACGTTTCTGCAACTAACAAAGCACTAACAGGTCATAAAAGACACGACAACTCCTAAATGCTCAAAGGACTAGACAGCTGCAAATACTCAGCTGCACTATTTGCTTCACTCTTCAAAAATGGAAGAAGACGAAAGACTCAAAGCATCAGGCACATTCACAGCAAATCTGTCTCTCTCCCATTTCCCATGACAGCTTTCCAATTATTTAAAAGAAATAAACCACAAGTGAAGCAAACAGTAAAAGGCGACCTTCTCCACCTCTACCTCAGCAAGACTGCACAGAGGGAACTGGTTGCATGTGGCTCCAGCCCAGGACAGAGGTAGAGCATCTCCCTTTCTGCCACTTCTGAAGATCACCCTTCTGTAGGCAATCCCCCCCTTCCTCCTCCAGCCAGTGCTTACACCATTGAGCAGTAGGGAATATTCAGACTAGGTAGTATTTACCTACAACAAGGTGAAAAAAAAATTACATGCCACATTCAAAGCTTTCCATCTAACTATAACAATGCTCATTTGGGGATTAAAACCAGTTTGTATCGTCTGACCTTCCCAGAAAACCACTGCCTGCCTCTTTATAGCCCTCCAGTACACATACAGGAGATTTGGAATGGGAGGTGCCATCAAACATACAGCAGCCCTTTTAATCTCTGAGCCCATGACAAACGATAGCGATAATAAGGAGTTCCACCAAATTTAGCAGCTCTGACACCCTTTCACATCCCTCTACGCACAGGACTCACTTTTACAGACTGTTCTTTTCAAGTGGCCTTTTAAAAGTGCTCCAAGAATTGCACTCCTTCCACTGAACCTGCCTACATTAACCTCTTATAGATTCCACACAGTACATAAATAATGGTACATGCTTCGTTTTAGGTACACACCTCATTAAAATGGTGCCACTCTCTTACAGGTTTTATAAACTTCAGCTGCTCCCTCAGCATACTGGTCTGTATGCCACAGAGGATGAAAGGCTCAACCTCATCTTTGCCCTACGCTAAAAGGAATATCGTATTACCTTGAGAAGACAACTGACTTAGATAGATTTCCATCAAAGAAGTTCATCTCTTTTATGAAAAGACTGAACGCTCTTAGTATCTTAAATAGAATTTGACCTGATTTGTGAAGCTGAAGGCCTAGAATCAAATTATTTGAACAGCACATCTACCTTTAATGCAATGTCTTAACTGATTTTAGATGATAACACACTAATGGGGAGAATACATACTGTTTATGGGTTAAATAAATAAATAAATCAGTCCAAAACACTGCTCATGCTTAAGCTGCATACAGCACTACTCTTACAAAGCCAACAAAGAAAATGCACATTAGGATTAGTTTGGACATTAGATTTACAGATAGTATCTTTCCTGTGGAGCAGGAAAGCAATCACCCTGCTAAAACAAATTAAAGCACACTAAAATTTTGTTAAAGGTTGAGTATTTCAGACAGACTTTGATATTGGGCTCTGCAAGTAATTCAGAAAAGCAGGAAGAGTGCACACAGAAGAACCACAGCAAGCACAGACTAGGTACTGAACCAATTTGGATCCAAACTGACCAACCACTAGCCATAAAGCAGGTGCCTTAGTTAAAGTCCAGAACTATGAACCAGTCTTGAATCTACACTGCTGAAATAAAAGAGACATGTAACTTAACACCACAAAGAAGTGTATACTTATTTTAGATCTTGATAAGAAAATAATAAATTTCTGATCCTATCCCAAGGACATAGAAACTACAGCAATTACCTCTTGTGACAGAGAACTTGGGAGGAGAGTTGCTAAGAGTAAACACACAGTATATCCCTGCATACACACAGTGCTAATGGTATAACACAATATATCCCCTCTACTACAAATGGTTTAGTTGTGTATACCTGTGCCCAATGTCCATTGTATACAAAAGAGATTATCGGAGCAAGCCTAAATAAAAGATAGAAGGTGGCTGATAAAGACAGCTGCTGCTTTCTGAATGGTTGTGAAGCAGCTCCCGACTTTCCTCCAGATCTTGGTGTTTGTTGACTAAGCAGAAAGACTAACAAGGAAGAGATAAAAGTACCTCTGAGGGTCATCATCACCATTTGTGCATCAGTTACTCTTTGTGTATATACCCGCTGCAGATAAAAGGGAAGACTGTTCACTGTTGGCTCAGGTACCCAAAGCCACCCTTCCCATCCCAAGAGACAGTAATCTACTTGAAGAGGTCACAGATATAGAATACGAGTTTTAGGCAATGTGGGGAGTTTACACAAACACACTGAGACTGAGCTGGGCACTCACAAAATCTGCTGCTGCTGCTGCTCGCGGGAGCGAGAGGCAGCACTGCTGCTCCACGGCCAGCACTGCGGCAGGAGCGAGGGGTGGCAGAAGCTGGGAACACACCCTCAGCCCTCACTGCCCACACAGGTCAAGTCAGCTGGCAGGTGCACAAAGGTACAAAAACAGTACTTACACAGAAACATACTCTTAAAAAAACCTACAGCTCACTCAGGGGCTGAACTCTCTCACTCTTTAGAGGCTTTACCTCAAAAAAAGGAACTGCCTCTCCACTTAGACATCATGAGTAAAGCTGTTCACACACACCATTATCAGTCATCGTTACAATGCAAAAATGAACTTAACTGCATATAATTAATATTAAATCTTCCTACCATTGAATTACAAAACATTTAGACCTTAAAAGAAGTTTTCAAAGAAGCTGCACAAATTGTCTTCCGAAAAGGATACTCATATACGAACAACAGAAATCACAGTCAAAAAGAATTATTTACCAAATTGTATTAGAATGTTAACAAATACTCCGGGATTTCAAATGACATTAAGCCAAAACGCAAATCAGGATTTGCAAAAATACAAGGACTACTACACATAATGAAAACACCTGTAACATTCCAGCAAAAATAATTTTCCATTTAACATATCCATTGCTTCATATTTACACACATCTCCACTAAGCCTTAACAACTTACATGGGCTTTTCTGGCTCTTCCCACATGCTTGAAAAATCTCAGAGTTCTGGACAACTTAGGTTGCGTGTCTTACACTTTAAAGAACAGAAACGGTATGGTCCTTCACAATTAAGATTTTAATCTCTGGAAGAAGCAATCTGCACTAAGGCTGGGTGCCTAAGGCTATTTCTTTCAAATGGGAATGAACAGAACTTTAAATGCCCTGCAGACGTGGAGGTCACAAAGTCGGTTAACAACCTCCCTTGTGTAGACTCCTTGAAGCAGTTTCCTGGTCCGTACCTGTAATTTGTTCTATATCTACAATTAGAAAATATCACAGTAGACTGTCAAATGGTATTTCTAAAGAGTATCTTAGAACATGCAAGAATAACTACTATTTCACTCACAATTGTTTGAGGTAGGTGTACACAGACAAATAAGAAAGCCAGCATCAGTGTCCTGGATAGTTAATGACAAATGGCATTTCCTGCTAGTGACACTATTTAATATCAGGGGATAATTGATGAGGACTTCACTTCTCCGTGTACATTCACTCAGCAAAGGGAATAAAGAGGACTCTCTCACAGCTCACAAACCCATTGGAATATTAAGACAATGAGACACCCATGTACAACGGGCAAGAGCAGATATCTATGTTTGCTTTGCATTTTTTCACATTCTCTCTTAATTAAAGCTGTGCCGTTTTTTTATACACATGAATTTTAGACACATAATGGAATTAATACATTCTCAGTACTACAAATTTCACACTAGTAAAATGCCTCTTTTGAACTCAAGCAGCTACTCCAGAAAACAATGCCTCTGCCTCAGAAGAGCACAATATCTGGATGCAGCAAGGGCAGTCGCAGCAAAAGGGGAAAAAAAAGCATCTGCACATTCAAAGTAGAAACATACAAAGTCTAAGGAAAATTATTTTAAAAGACTGTCATTCCTTGTTCCCTAAACTTTCTACATCAAGATCAGTACTTACATATGTCCAAATTTTAAGCACAATCTAATTATGCTATGTTTACATGTCTACAAGGCTTCTAATTGACGTGAAAATAGTTTACACTTGCAGCTATAACACATCATAAGCAAGCATTTGTTTTCGCTGAATTCAAAATTGCTGTAAAAATATAAAATACCAAGCAACCTGAAAGGCCACACAAATATTGCTATCTATTTACACCAAGTAGAAAACGAGAGCACCAACTCCATCAGCCAAGTTTCAAACAAAAGCAGTAAACACTACCTTCATATTCAAGACCAGATCACGTTAAAGTTAAAAGCCATACAAGCACTTCCCGCTCTCAACCTCAGTTTCACATATGCTGTTTCCTGCTGCTTCCCGCTTGCATTACTGTGAAACTTCCCAAAACAACGTACTAACAGGCGTGTCTCCAATGTGCTTTTTCTTTACATCACTTCAAGTAATATCATCCTTAAACAGTACTTACGTTTTATGATACCCTGAGGGAGAAACCCAGCTCCCCCTGCCCCCAAGCACTCAGCCTGGCTGTACAACTAATTTCCCTGGACACACTGCCAGTGAGACCACGCACGTGGGCTGTGGGTTGCTGCAAACTGAACGGCACTTGCTGGCGGCCCGTGGAAAACTGGTACACCACAATGCCTTCCCTCCCCTATTTATCCCATAACATTACATGACAGCTCAAAACTCAACCGTGACACAGAAAATGCCTTCCTGCCACTCCTGTTCCCACCTGCACCAGTCTGCAGTTGTTACTGACCCCGAGCCTCATCAGCTGCTTTTCTCTGCCATTTCCAAAGAGCACTAATGCTCTAAAAATCCCAAAGCTTAAGACTGCTACTCTGAATAATGAAAGTTTCATGAGTCAAACTTGAAGAGCAGTTTACAAGTCAGACACAGCACGCTCTGAAAACCTACTGTCATATCGTGTCTATGCCTTTTAAGTTTTAATCAGCACAGCTACAATAGCGAGAACATGCAGGAGTTGCAACTCAGGTTTACACTAGTAGAACTCACTAAGATACCACTATTTCACCCTTGTAAACCTTTTAGGTTTCAGAATTATTTTTTGCTATCTCCTGTAGCCTAAATAACGAGAGAAACAGAAAATAACTGTAGGGAAAGACTTAAACTTCAAATTGCAGTAATAAAGTGCGTCCCACTCCTAAAGAATAACTGAGCATGAAATTTCACTTGAATGTTGATTTAATTACTACAGCACTGCAATAATGTGTTCCATAGGTTGCCGCAACAACTAAAGCCAGTGACGGTGCACCAACACAGTAAGAACAGAAATTTCCGTAATTAAACCACTTACTTTGGACCATCCAAAACACGACTCCCAGTTCAAGACACCCCCTTTAAGTCGCTAATGAGCATTCGCCACACGCGCACTGTACCTGTCCAGCACGCGGGGCCGGCGGCGCCCCCGGCCCCTCGCAGGTGCGCGCCCCGCACCGTGCCGCCCCTCCCTGCCCACAGCCGTCCCCACACCCGCGGGGCCCCTCCGCCCGCGCCGGGGAGGCGTGTCCTGCCCGCG
>VWZF01005467.1:825692-852959 GCA_013396755.1 Sclerurus mexicanus
GGGCGCCGACACGAAGGTGGAGGTCGGCGCGGGGTCCTGCGCCCTTGGAGCGGGACCGCCGTGTGAGGGGAGGGAGTGAGGGGGGAACGAGGCCGCGGCAGGTGCTCGGGTGGGGGCTGAGGGCCGGGGGGGCCGCCCCGCGTTATCCCGCGGGGAGAGATCCCCGCACGCTGTGCTCCCTGTTAACTTAAATACTACCAACCCTAAGGGGAGAGTCGTGCCCAAGTTTCATCTTCACTACTTAACACGACTTGAAAGTGAATTTTTAGATTCGAAATTAATCTAAAGTCATGAGAACGCGCCTCTCAGAGTTCTTTTAATAGATAGAAAAACCCCAAACCCACAGAAAAGAAACCCCAAATACATACTCAATCCCCTCAAATAGGTGCTCAACCCCCCTCCGACTCATCTGTATGAAAGTGAAATTCATATGGCCCTCCTTAGTATTCTGCACATACTGCAAGTTACTAACAATTTATGTTAAGCACTCCCATAAGCAGTAAATGGTACTTTAGAAACAAGGAGAATGAGCCCTTGCTGTAATTATAAATATTTAATATTTCGACAGCATGAGAGAAACAAGTAAAACTATTGTAACTCAAATGGATAAAATACACGAGAAAGACAAATAGTGAAATATGCTTACAGAAAATCTTTATAGCAAAGTGTGTTATGCTCATCACCAATGCAAATGAATGCTGCTTAATTTGAATTATTTTCCCCTTTCTGTCATAGTGAACTTTTGTGGGAAAATGAGGGATTATGTTCATCATAGAGACAGATACAGAAATGTGCCAAGTGTCAAAGAATAAGTCCCTGTGAGACACAGAGGAAACAAAAACATTTTAAAGATATTCTTTAAACCCAAGCCAATGCTAGATATAACATCTGAGGAATCTCTTCCTTGTAAGCCAGTGGGGCACCATATCATTGGTGTCTACAACTGTTGCTGCAGAGCCTGTCAGACATGAACTGGTGCAGTCCTGGATCTGCTTGTAATTTCCCCAGGAGACTGAAATCAGGAAGCCCAGCTTACAACACTCCTGCATCTTAGACCACTGATGCAGTGAAACAGAATAAAAAATTGATGTAAGAATAAATGTCTGCAAGATCACTGATATATCACGAATAAAAAGAGCAGAATAGAAGAAAACTTTGAACACTCCTCTAATCCAGGAGTCAAATGGATCTATAATCCCTTCACATGTGTCCTTCACCTACAAGCTACAGCTGAAGTAAAGCAAAAAATTTCTTTACAGAATTATTAGAAAAGGAATAAGAAATCCTGACTGCTTCCATTTTCCAGCAGAATGATGAGCTTGTTTTCTGGTGGCTTACCCATCGTCTTTCATTTTCTTTTGTAGGTATTAAACTGAAATAGTTGGGTCCGAAAGAACAGGCATTTTTAAAGTTCTCAATGTTCTTCACAAAAAGATAAACATGCATATGCATGTGTATATATAAGAATGTATACATACATATATGTGTATATGTATACATACATGTATATGTATGGCTTCTCATTTTTTTGCAGGGAGATTCTGTGGTTTTAGAAAGAAGCAACAACATCAAAACAAAACCAAGCAATTTCATGGAATTAGGCTCCAAAGAACTCATACAATGTGTCAATATGATGTTCTGGGAGGTTGATGCAGGCAAAAAACATGTTTAAAAGAACTGGCAGTTCCTCAAAGAAATAACATTAGGAGTATAAGTGAGTGAACTATCTGTGCAGAAGAGGTAAGGGGCAGAGTAAAAGATGAGCCTGGCTGTCACAAGCTCTTTCTGAATCTCAGGAAGCATCCACAAAAGAGAAGTTGGGTCAGGATACTTGGGGGAGTTGCAGAAGTGTAGCCTGATCATACAGGGATAAAGTCAGAAAAGACAGCAGAAAATGAAACACAACTAGCAAGGCATATTTGGGGTAACATGAAATAATTTTAAGTACATTACCAGAAATGGAAAAGAATCAAGTAAATGATTATGCCAGTATCAAGCAGAACTTGAAAGTTTTTAACAGAACACTGAGAAAGCCAAATTTCTCAATATTTTTTGATCCAATTTTTATTATATATATATGTGTGTGTGTGTGTGTGTGTGTGTGTGTGTGTGTGTGTGTGTGTATATCAGGCATTTTTCATAATGGAGAAAACAAACAGGTTTCAGATTTGACTATCAAAAGACCAAGTGAGAAAATACTCAAAATTTGCTGCTTTTCCATCGGCTGGATTTAAAGGACTGGATGATGAAATCTCAGTTACTAGTGGGTTTTGTTGATAATTTACAGTGAAGGAATATTTACAGGACAGAAAAGAACAAACACTATGTTGAAAGGAAAGAAGGAGACCGGAAATTACATACCAATCTATTTAATCTCAGTGCCCAGAAAAGATACTGGAGCAAGTAAAAGAGCTGTCCTTAAGCAGTTGTAACACAAGTAACAGCCAACACAGCTTTGTCAAGAACAAAAGATGTCAAATCTAATCTCTCCTGCAACAAAGTAAGAGGAATCATCAGTGGAGGAGAAACATTGAAGGTCATGTTGGATGTCCCTTTAGTAAGATTTTTGACATGGTTTCATATGATATTCTTTCATTAAACAGCAAAAATAATGTAGATGAAGTTATTGAGGAAGCTGGTGCAAGCGATTCATTGTCAGAAGGATGTTAATCAACTCAGCAATGGTTCAGAAAACACGTTTACATAACTGGAGATTATACCAAACTGGGGAGCTGTAGCATGCTGCAGGACAGATGTAGGATTTAGGATTTTCGCACACTAGTTATTTGGTCTGGAAAAAGAAGGGTTCTATTCAACAGGGATAAGTGCACGCTACTGGGTGGAGGCAGAAATGATCAGCTACACAAACGGGAAAGGGAGAACTACTGGGTGTTCTGCAGTGAAAAAAGCTGCAATTATGTTACAAAATAAAAAAGGAAAAGTTCTGTTGTTACGTGAATCACAGTCTATACAAAGGGGACAATTGTCAGATGCAGTGAGAAAGTCAAACAATGTAAAACAATAAAAAAAAAAGAAGCACAGACTCTTTGTGAAACAGCCTGATTTACATGGCCCTAAGAAAACTCAGTAGCCATGGTCTGTCTGGCTTCAGTAAATATGTAGCCCATGAAGAGAGCAGAAAAGAACAATCTAAATGATCACATATCTACAAAACATTACTTAACTAAAAAAAAAAAAAAGGTTGAAGGGTTGAAGTGGAAGAAGAGGAAATAACACGTATCTATGCAGTACTGATAGAATGTATATCAGACATATGAAAGACTGCTGTAAAGAGAAAAGGATGAATTTGCTCTCCAGTTCCATAGTGGATAGATCAAGAAAGGGTCAGGTTTAAAACAAAGCAAGAAGATTAGAAAATAAAAATGGTAAAGATAGGGCAGAAGATTGGCTGGGTGTTTGTGCAGCTTCAACCTCAGACTCTTCAAGAAGAGGTGGGCACCATCAGTCAGAGCTGGCACAGGTAGAGTGGCCCTCAGGCAGAGAGTGGACTCAGCCACCCTCCGTGGCCTCTGCCAACAACACGACTCAATGAACGTAAGCTTTCTTTAAGGCCATTGGGAAGTATCAGCTTCCTGAGGGAAAGGATTTTATTGTTTCTGCAATGTGCATACTGCTATCTTCCAAAAATATATTGTTTCAATAAGAATTTTAAACTGCTTTTCTATTTTCTGAATCCTCCTTCTTTCAAGCTGTCACAATATGATTGTCCTATGTGACCAAGTATATTACAGATACATGAGAAGATGTGCAGCTTCAGTACCTGGAGAGAGCCATAATTTAGACATAAATAGGTCTGCTTTCACATTCCGTTTATATGAATTCAACCAATACTGTAGATTTTTATCTGACATCAAGTTGACATTTTGTTCTTCCCAAGAATGAAGTTTACCTTTTCCAGAACAGCCACAGAAGTTCTCCAAGGCCTGAAGTGTGACAATGACATATGCTTTTAATAACATCTTTAATTTTTTTTTCTTTTTTTTCTTTCTGCCGGCTTGTAGAAAATGCCATCACCTCCTTCACAATTTTTAAACTGTGTAGATTAAGAGCAGGAATAATTTCAGATGACAAGTGTAAAGAACACTCACTGTGACTAGAGTAAGTAAAAACATTCAGGCATTCTAAAGCAGTTTCATTTAATGCTATAATATTACAGTGTATAAGGTGTTTAAACATGCATGTAGGATCTGGTAACACTGAAAGAAAAGAAGTTATGTTACTTTCATTTGCATAGCTGCAAACCTGAAAATAACTTCTCTGAGGTACAAGAACCTCCCAGAAATAAGTGGAAACAGAATATTGGCCACACTATATGTTAAAGTATTTAGCTGTATTAGTTAAAAATTGATTTGCAGAGGAGAAGCAGTGAGAAACCAGTTTCAGGTAAGACAGATTTAAGCTATGGGCAATCTTTTGCCATTGGATGAATAGTGATTAAAATTGCCCCAGCAAGGGAAAAGAGATTTGTTATACTTGTATTATTTACAGTGCGTGCTTCCTTCACAGCAACAAACAAAAAGAAGAAAAAAATGCTTACTCCCAAAATCTTGGAGACAAAAACTGCAATAGATTTATAATGCCAAAAAAGATAAAATTTGAGGTGGTATTTTTTCTATAGCTGAAATATCAAAATCCTCAACATAAACTAACCTAATAAAACCATTTCAGTAAATGGAAATGGTTTGTTTCAGTATTTCTAAATACCTGATTTTGACCCTTTCTTTCTTTGCTTTCACATAAATTGCATTGTGTTTGAATTGAAATAATGTGAATCTAATGTTTTCAGAACTTTTAACTCTAAATATCCCATTTTGAGAGCTAAAATATCAACCTTGTTTTGAGGACTTTTTTGTTTGGATCTAGGAATGGCAGAAAAATCATCCCTTTGCCAGACATAATTTCATTGAATCAAAACTAGTTGTGTAAACGTCATAGGAAGCTTTCCTGCTAGGCTAAAACACATGAATAAAATGGCACGAAGCATTTTATGAAATGAATGTAAATGTGGGATTTGAAATAAAGCAGCAGCACCAGGAAACAAAACTGCTACTTCTGGGTCTTAATCATAGAATGATCAAGGTTGAAAGAGATCTTCAAGATCATCCAGTCCAACCATCCCAACGCTACCACTGTAACTCCTAAACCACTAAACCATATCAGCCAGTGCCAGATCCAGATGCCTTGAACACTTCCAGGGATGGTGAATCCACCACCTCCCTGGGCAACCTATTCCTATGCCTGACCACCCTAAAAGCAAAATTTTTTTTTCAAATATCTGAATGTCCCCTGTCTCAGCTTATGTCCATTTCCTCTGGTCCTCTCACTTTAGGCACAGTAGAAGAGACTGGACTCCACCTCACCACAACCTCCTTTCAGGTATTTGTAAAGAGCAATGAGGTCCCCTCTGAGCCTCCTCCAAACTAAACAACCCCAGTTCCCTCAGCTGCTCCTCATAAGACATGTTTTCTAGACCCTTCATGAGCCTTCTTGCCCTTTTTTAGACACAGTCCAGCACCTTAGTGTGCTTTTTAAAGTGAGGGGCACAGAACTGAACACGGTATTGGAGGTGCAGCCTCACCAGTGCCAAGTACAGTGGGACAATCACTTTCCTAGTCCTGCTGCACTATTCTTAACACAGGCCAGGATGCCATTGGCCTTCTTAGCCACCCAGGCACACTGTTGGCTCATGTTCAGCTGGCTGTCAACCAGCACCCCCAAGTACCTTTCTGCTGAACATCTCTCAAGCCACTCCTCCCCCAGCCCATAGCACTGCCTGGGATTGCTGTGACCCAAATGCAGGACCTGGCATTTGGCCTTATTGAACCTCCTGCAGCTGTTCTTAGCCCATCAATTGAGTCTGTCTGGGTCTTTCCGTAGAGGCTTCTTACCCTTGAGCAGATCAGCGCTCCCATCCAACTTGGTGTCATCTGCAAATTTACCAAGGGTGCACTCAATCCCCGCATCCAGATTGTTGATGAAGATGTTAAACATGACCAGCCCCAATACAGATCCTTGGGGAACACCACTAGTGACCGGCTGCCAACTGGTTTTACCTCCATTCACCATAACTCTCTGGGCCTGGCCATCCAGGTAGTTTTTTACCCATTGAAGCATCCACCCATCCAAGCCAGTTTTTTTAGGAGGATGCTGTGGGAGATTGTGTCAATGCTTTACTGAAGTCTAGATAGGGTAATGAATGGTTGAGCTCTTCAGCTACCCTAAAGGAACTATTCTGGATCCAGCTTAATATTTTGGCAAGCAAAATCAAAGTCTCCTTGAATGTACTAACATTTCTCCTTTGGATGCTCTTTAAAAGTGGAAAGGAAGTTCAGGAAAGAAAGCACTCTCATCCCTAAGAGAGAGAGGAAACAAGATGAAGTGCTAATAATCCCTAACCTTGAATTCAGCAGTTGGTGCAGAGGCTGCCATGTCCCTGCCCCTGGGGCTTATCCAGCTGTCTGGGGCCATCAATGCCCAGCTCAGTCCCAGGCATATGGCAGGAGGTCCATGTGGCAAGGTTTGACAGCTCTCTGGGTGGTTAACGAAAAAGAAAAATCCAGCTCTTCCAGCTGTGGGAAAGCTTTGAGAAAATGAAAAATTAAACCAAATGCACTGTTGTCTTCCACTTTTAGACAATCTGACATGCTCATACAGACACAGGTGAGGGGTGACCTTCTTTCATACAGAGCCTTTGAACCTCATGGTCCCACAGTCTCCAAATCCAGTATAGTTTCTGTGATGCTACTGAACTGAGCACTTCTGCTACAGGATTTGCCAGTCGCTGTCAATAGTTCTCTGACATTTTCTTTTGTCTCCTTGCCCAGCCAGCACACAGCCTCCTGTGGCCTCTTGGCTCTTCTGGGTGGGAGGGCAGGCAGAAGGAGGCCAAGACACTGAGCAAGCAAGGTAGCAAGGAAGAGTCCAGCTGGCAAGTGGGAAGGAGGAGCAGGCCAGAAGCACAAGCCGGCCACCACCTGGGCTGCCTTCGGGGCAGGGCGGCAGCTGTGACCTGGGGGAACCATGGAAAGGAGCCACCGCAGTTGGCAACAGGATCTCAAATCCACCATCAAATGAATCAGGGCTCTGAATGATGGCTGTGTAAGACCTACTTGTGCTACACTCCTTGGTGAGCATGCCCCAGATGGAATGCAGATGATGGGGAGTGCCATGGATGGGTGAAAGGCTAACGGCTAAATAAATGTGCTCATAAGAATAAAACCAGCATGGTGCTCTTCTTGAAGCTGAGTGTATCAGGATGTTTGAGCCAGGTTGCTATCTCTTTCAATTAGTAACCTAAAAACAAAAGAAGACTTAACTGATAATAACACCATTAAAGCACTCTTGAAAGTTTAGTTTCAAGTTATACATTCTTTGGCATGATGTGAGCAACCATGTACACCCTGAGAGGCCACCACAGGCATGAATAATAGGACAAATGCCATTCTTTGTGTGAACAGCACTTATTTCTATTTCAGTGCAATGAAACCTGAGATGCCAGAGTGGTTAATCCTGTTTAGTGCTACCGCCAAGTCAGAGATCTGTCAGCATTATGTTTTCAAATGATGACAGAGGCAGTTTGCTTGCAGCTCTCAGCTTGCAAGCTCACAAATACCAGTGACTTTTGCTTTCCTTAAAACACTCTTCCATGTAAAGAGAATAGCATGGTTTAAATAGAATGCATAAAGTGCTGTTTCATTTATTCAGCTTCTCAATCATTTATTTACAGTTTAGTTTATTTGGCTGTATTAAGAATAGATGCTTCTGCCCACAAGGGCCCTCAGCACCTGCCTTCAGAACAATGTGGGTGCTGTAGTAGTGCGGGTGTCTCTGCCAGGCACAGTTTTTCTCAGCTTTCTGGTGCTGGAGCCCCACCAAGCACAGAAGACCCCGGGGTGTACCCTTGCTGCTGGAGAGCATGGAGGGAGAGCAAAAGGGCAGGTGCCCAGGGAAAAGGGTAGGACAAGGGCCACAAGCACAAGCAGCAGCTGCTAGCACCTCTGTCTTTCTCTTTCTGCAAGGCAAGAGTGTTCACCTCCTGCCACCCATGGCTGTCCTCTTTGGGTGCTGTGCCTCATCTGCACAGCAACAAGATGGAGCAAGGGAAGATAAGGGAATGTCACAAGCTGTGGAGCAGAATAAGAATCCCAAATGGAGCATTCTTATTAATATTTCTAAGCAAGAATTATTTTTACCAAGGCAACTGTTTGAATTAATAACAGACAACCCCAAATCAGCAGTACTTTAAAGTAATGGGGTTTTTACTTTCTCTGTGCCGAAACATTACTATTAAATACTTCGAACAAATACATAGTTTGTTAGTATAAGAAATTATGTTACAGCAGTTGAAGTATTTTTTTACAAAGATACAAAAATAATGTGCTTTTCTGTTCTCATATATATACCACCTTACCTTCAGCTTTCAGCTTTTGACTGAAGAAAAGGAAGCATTTCAACTGTTTTAGTTAGCTTTCAATTTTAACATTTTCCCATGTGTCACATTTGGAAAAAAAAAAATGTTCCTTGTTAGAAATATGAGGATATGAGTACAGTTTAGATATGAAGGAGGATAGAAACAGTAAGAAAATGCCAGAATAGCCCTACACCATTTCTATTCTACCTCCAGGGAGTAAAGATGAAGAGTGAGGAATCAGAAGGGGAGGTGTTGGAACAGCAGGATGAAGTGAAGAAAAAGTCCTCAAGTTAAATGGTACGTTCAGAGAGTTTTGAAATTAGTGGTGGAACTGCTAAAATAATGCACACTCATTCTCAGGCAGAACAAAGAGATACTTCTCAGGAACTTGTTAGGAATACTTTCTCTGCCTCAACCCCAACAAAGGGTCAAAGATTCTAATGGTCCCTAAGGCAAATCCTGCTACACTTTGGAAGCATCTGCATAAAAGGATCTTTATCAAGAAAGATCTATAAGGAACATTGAAAATAACACTTCAGAGGTATATTATCTATTGCGTTTTGGTTTATTCTTTCCACCTCAAAACAATGCAAATAAAATTATTTCAAAAACAGATGATGAAACAAATTAGAAATTATCTTGAGACTTTTGTACAAGGAGAGCCCATATACATGGGGCTGTTTATTGTCAAGATGAATGAGCAGCAATAAATAAATATCTAAAAAAAAAAGAAAAATACAAAGAATGTAAACTCACATAGTCTTTTTATCACAAACATAAGAACTTACACTGAACCTGAATATCAGAAAATGTGAAGATCTACAATAGAAAAATCTGTGAAACTCTTTCCAGCAATATAACATTGCTGTTACCAACAGTTAAGAGGTTATCACAAAAGAATAGACCTGTAGAGGTTAAAATAGTCCTGTCTGTCTTATAATGATAATAATAGAGATAATTTTAAATAGAAAGTATCCCTTCAGGTTTTTCTTTTGTAGCTGACAGCTGGTAAGGGTAAGAAAGAAAATTCTCTTCTTTTTTTTTTTCCCCCTGTAACAATTTCTTGTACTTTTTATACAATCATTTATATTGTCATTGTCAGAGGACAGTCATGGGATTTCATGAACCTCTGATCTTATAAAGTACAAAAATTCCTTTGTTCTTAAAGATGAAAAACTGTCATGACCAAAATACCAGCTGAACAGGAGGCAGGGAAGGAGAATCATATTTCTAATGGAAACACCAGAGATGTAAAGAAAATGAGTTGCATAAAAAGTAAGATATCAAATATCTGAATTATCAGAACATAGTGTTTTCCCTTTCTCGTATGGTTTTTTGTCAGGGGTGTAAGTTCTTACATGCTTGGCATTAATAGTTTTTTCTTTATTCTTTCACTGTCCACATCATTATTGTTGTTCAGTTGCTTCTGAAGTATTCCCAAAATAACTCCAGGTAAGATCTAATGGAAAAATTCTCATGCCTTCAAAGGAAAGAGGACATGAGCACAGAGACAGAGCCAAAACCCTTTCAAATTAAGCCCTCTGCACTTGTACCCAATTGTTGGTGCAGAGGTTGATGTTCCCATCACAAGTGGATTGTTTCTACACATGTAGTAAGGATCCCTGAACTCTTCTGCTGACTGAAGTGCTGGAGAGGAGAATTCTTTACAACAGGATACTGCTGCTGCCTGGGACAGCAGCAGTGCTATACAGGTATGTAGGTACCAGATATATGTATACACAATATAACACATGTAGTATTTTCTCTATGTAAAGTATATATAAAATTGGAGGGAGCTGGGAGAGATCAGAATTGAGAATGGCTGGAAAGCACAATGGAGACTGAGAAATGGAGGAAGTATGGCATGAGTACATCATGTAAGCTGACATGAAATAAGATGCACTACTACTTTTGCACTGCTAAATTTGTGCCCTGCTCCTGGTGGTGTTACCTGATGTGTGCAGCCTGTTGGAGGCTGTTGGTCACTGTTGCCTGTTACAGCAATCTGTGTGAGCTGTATGAGTAGTCAGAGCACCCCTAAACTGTAACTACCCACTGGTCAGCACTCTCCTCTCCAGATGGAACCTCCAGCTGCGATGTGGGCCCACTGATCTGACAATTTTTTTGTGGATGCAAGTGGAGTTTTGTGCATTATCTGTTTAAAGGACCTCAGTCTCTTAAAAGGAATGTGAAGCATTAGCCCCTTGGCCACAAGCTGGTCAGAAATGCATTGGCCTCATCAGTCTTGCCAGCCACCTGTGTGAAACTGTCTTAGCAGGAGTTGAGCATGTCTGAACACAGTTTGGACATTTTTGTGCTAGGAATTGTCTCATCCAGTCAAGAGGCAGTGTAAAGGGGTTCCTGCTAAGTGAAGTGGCAGGTGCGGTCCTATACCTATTACAGGTCTTTTCCTACCCCTGTGGAACACACAGAGTTAATTTCTGGATGTCTTCTTTCTCAGATTTAAGATGCCAGTAGCAAAGGAAAGAAAAGTGATTTACCTTCAAATAGTTCAGCTGACCTTACACATTTGTCACTTTACAGGATTTCATTTTTCAATGGAGTCTATTGTTTCGATACCATTACCTCCACTTTTAGCAAAGGCAATTACAGGGCATTTATTTATACACCAGAGACACATTGCTTAGATTTTTACATTCTTTTCATCCAAAATGGTTCTGTCACAAAACAGTTGTTTGTCTCAAGCAAATATTTTTTGTCTCAAAGTTTTACTTAGCAATGGTCAAATGTCGCTTTATTTGCACAAGACAAAGACCTTATAAACTGCCTGTGACAAGTGAAGAACAAGTTGAGGTAATACACTGACAGGACATGGATTATTTAGTTAATGTCATACCATTGTATGGACAGGCTTTATTTGAGGGTTGTGGTTTGGTTTTGAGTTTTTTTTTTCTTCCCTTCATTGAGCTAAAAGTTGTCTTTTTACTAGATTGCTCTTATAAACAAATAGCAAATTAGTAATGTCCTGCTTACAACTACTTAGCAACAACGAAAAACTCAGTTATTTTGAATTTCGAAGAGAGTATTATTTAACATAACTATTATTATTTAAATAAAGATTATTACTTTGAATATTGTTATTTTAAAAACTCTCCATTCCTTCCCAGTCCCCTGCCATCAGCCATGTGATAACTAGTGAATGCATATGATCACCTAAATAATTTGAAGATTAAAAAACCCCCACTTTTTAGTTTGTTTTTAGTTCACAAAGTGGCATGTTTCCATGTGCAGAATAGTGCCTTCTATGCCCCTGAGCTGTGTTCACAGGCAACTATTGCAGTTCATGGCAATGTTTCTATATTCGTTCCATCTGCCACTCTTGGCTATGGCCAGCTAGCTGTGGTGACACTCTGTTCAGACACACCACAGCAGCAGCAAAGTTACGGGACCCTCTTAGTTCATAATGTTTGGTTAAAAGCTGTTCCTTAAACACATTTGTAAAATCCCAACATGCTGGAAGTGTGCCAGGACATTAGCTTGTAGAAACCATGGGGACCATGATCAATTTTTATTGTGGACCTGAACCCACACTTTGAAATGTTTTATGCTTTCAACTGAAAAATGCTCGCCTTGGAATAGTATATAGATGTAATTTGTTTGCTTGACTTTTCTGAGCCAATGTAAATACCTGAAGGAGTGATACTGAAGGACAAGGGGAGAGCTGTAACGCCCAAGAGATCACGGGATGAGAAATCAGAAATACCATTGCACTATCCTCATTGTGTATCACTACTCTATCCAGTCCTGGTCACAGGAAACTCTTCTTGAAAATAGAAATTTTTCACTACTGAAGAGACTGTAAACTCAGTTTATTTTAATATACAAAGTCAGGAACTTTTATTTTTTATGATGCTAACTCAGTAATAAAATGTCATTTGCAAAATCGTGCCCTAGAATTCTTTGTTGAGTCACGTTTAATAAATTGATATTCCAAGATGCCCAAGGCATTTGGAAAAATGGCTGCTGCATAGAGATGACACAAAGAAGTGTCACTTTCTCTTATTTTAGTTGTAATTAAACCTGTGTACTGCCCTTGAATGAAATCTGCCCTTTTGTGCACCATTTCAGTAGCTTTAGGAAATAATGATCTAAAGAAAATATAGCAGTTGGACATAAAATTGCCTTATTCCAGAAAGGCAAAGTAGTTATGCAGGAAAGAGTTTGCTAAACACCAAATCGGAAGGAGGGGCTACAAGCTCTTGTGAGATGGTGTATGCTCCAGCAAAAGGAAAAAGCAGGAGACAGAACAGAAAAAAAGTAACTGCTGATTTTGTTTTGCAACTCTGGAAAGCTCCCAAGCTTTAGCTTAGCCCCTCCAAAGCTCTAGCTTTGTTAAGCAAATGGGTTTCTTTCAACCCATAGCGTCATACGCAGCATAATCAAATAAATCTGCAAACCCCAGACAAAGATATAGCTCTTCAGAGGTGTTAATGTCGTATGTAATCCAGAATTCTTAACTATGCCTTTAAATACAGCATCGTGCAGATTAAGTGGGACTTTTATTACTACAGGCTGGTTAATTCATACGTATTCAGCGCCTCCTGAACACCTCTGTGCTCAGCACCTCTCTTCCCTCTGTTCACACAGTAGTATATTACAGAATAAAAATGCTTAATACTTTAGCATATACCGGATTTGGCTACTTTAGTTCTCACAGGGGTCAAAAATTAGGAAATGCTTCAAAAATAAACTGAAAAAATTGAATTTTGGACAATCTTTCTTTAACAGCTTTTAAGACTTTTTCTACATCACTGCAAAATCCTTCTGGAGTACAAGAAACTAATGTGAAATGAATGTTCCATTGAAGGTGAAATCACAATTACTAAAAGTAAGGCATGAACGAGGGCATCAGAAACATCCATGTACGATTGAAATAAAATAGAAAGAAATTTTCCTGTTACATTGTGGGAAAAAGTGACAGACATAAAATGAAAATTTCTCCATATTGACTTTTCTAAAGAGAAAAGAAAGCTGTAGAACTGTAGTACTAATAATATTGTCAAAATAACACTAGAGACTTAAGGTGCTGAAAAGGGCTTATCAAGGATATATCATTATCTAGAAACATTCCAATCTCATGAAAATTACCAGGAACAAAGAATTTAATTCAGACAATCATAGTGTAACTGTGGCAGTAATTTTTAATCGTTTTAGGTAAAGAAAAGTAGTTGGGTGACTCAAACGAGATGTATTTCAGAGGCAAGTTCTGTATAAAGGACTCAGCATGGCAGAAATGCCAACAGCCACTGCCTTAGGGCACAGGTACAAAAGTCCACAATACAAGACATGTAGTGCAGAACCCTGCTGAACAAATGCTCAAGAAGGAAGTGTTAGATATGATTTGGGTCAGATCTTTCCCAGCTGCATACACTGAGGCAGACTGAAGCTGGACCTTCCATGAAGTGAACATGCAATGTAAGGAACATGAATCAGGCTGATTGTGTTTGCAAGGTTACTAAGCATTTTTAATGTGCTGTATGCTGTGAATCAGCTAAACAATGCTAACCCAGAAGACCCAGGCAAATGCATATGATACTGGTAGGAGGTTTCCATAAAATAAAGTGCACTCTATGGAATTTGCGTAGCTAAAAGCTTTATCCAACATATGGTTTTCCATGAGAAGGGCACTATCAAAATGACTATAAAGATTTTTAGCCTATATTTAACATGACACCATACAAAGAGAAGCAAAACAAAGAGAGGGTAACTTTGTAAAAAATATCCTGATCCAACATTTCTGTTTTCCTGCAGTCAGGACAAGATGGCTCAGAAACATTCATCTACCAACATCACTTTGGCATTTCTCCCAGAACTTTCAGGATCTACTTGGCAGAAAATACGTAGCTGAATAATTTTACTGTGCTCAACATCTTTTATCCCATGCATCACAGTCATCTTCCCGGAAGCTCTGCTTAAGCTGAAGGTGTGTAACCATCAGCAACCTCTGTTTTTCAGCTTCCTTGGTGATGAGAAGGAATCACTGACAGCCGCTGGGGTTATTGCTCTACACAGCAGCCTAAGCTAAGTGTTAGATAGCCCCAGTCATGCATGTGTGGGAGCAAAGAATAAGGGATACACATATGTCAGACCAGAGGCAGCAATCCTGATCACTTGGCATTGATAATCAGTTCTAGAGAGGGTTATCATCAATACAAACACTACCAGGAATGCTCCAGCTCTTGAAATAACAGGTCAGTATCCACAATATCAGTGTGGCAAAGTCCCTCATATCCAAATGAATTTACTGTTTTTAGAGCAGCCCACAGACGGTACTCAGGACCAGCATGAATCTTGGTTCTGTAGCAGAGACCGAGCTTGAAATATACCCCATCTGTAGCTGTTTTCTTTCCCTTGCAGAAAATGCCTTCCTTTACTGCTCTTTGCCTGAGAGAATATCCTCACCTTGTTCATGCTGAAGCAAAACACTCACTCTGGGTCAGGTGACCTGCATTTTCCCCCATGAGATCCTCCTCAGAACAAAACCGAGCGTTGGATCAGGTCTTCCTCCTGTGCACCACAGTCAAGGTTTATAAAATGCCATCTCAGCAGCTGCTACTTCTCTGAATATTAATTTCCTCATCTTTCCATATAGCCTGCTTAGAGGTTAAGTGATTTAATCTGTTCAATTTAGAAAGTATTTTTTCTCAAAATTAAGGGTAGCTGTAGCATAGAAAATCCTTGTGTGACTCCTGAGGCGTGTCAGGCAATCACATCATGGCCAGTACTGGGGCACATCCAGACTATCTCCAGAACCAGCCTACAAGAAAGTGGCTGCTTTCTCAGATGTCCATATGGTAACTGGAGGAGGTTTTAAACTGAGTTTATTACCATTGTGCTCTCTCCTGTGATTAAAAACTACAGTTAAAAAACCACAAGATAACGATCGTATAATTAAAAAAAATAATAAGATAATGGTCACAAAAAAGAGAATACCAAATTTTGCAAAGGAGGGAAGTGGAGAAAGAAAGAGGAAACTGGGCAAAGAAGAACCTAAAGGAAATGTTCTAAGAAAGTCAATGGCTTCCTTATAGACCATGCTTAAACAACAATTTCAAAGCTGAAAAAAACCCCTCTGAAGACTTCATCAGTAGATAAATAAAATGTCAATGTTTCTCTTTTGAATAGTAGTTTGAGAGGTCTAATCATCACTATAAGGACAACGGAATTGTTTTATTATTTAATATACAAAAATTATTTGAAGAACTGATGGATCATTACATATATTGGGTGTAATCACAAGTCACAGGCTAGTTAATTGATTGACAGCTTTTATTTCCATATTTCACTGTTCAGACTGCTACAGAGGATTTGCATGTTTTTATTTTTTTCCCACACCTTTCCACCTCCTCACTGCCAATTTAGGAGCTGTTAGTCTCAGTTCATAGTAATTGTGAGAAAATAAAATTCCATCTGTTTCTGTCAGGAAAAGGAAAGACAGGGAAGGGAATGAGAGAAATAAGAGAAAATTCCACTTGCTAGACAACCTTTGCTGCCAGCTATTGCTTTTCTAAGGGATGCCTTACACAAAGTTCCTAACACTAGCAATATATACTGTATTTTAATTTTATGTATGTCCTTAAGATCAGCACTTCCAAGAATATTGTGCCAAGCACTATTCTTCCACTGTTCATCTAAATCCATAAATATGACTCCCATGTGCAAATAGTGCCGTACAGAACTATTTAACTAATAAGCAGCCTGAAGCCAAATTTTTCCCTCACTGGGTTTTCTGTTCCAGAAATATTACTAATAGGAATATATAGAAACTCATGCCAGAGTTGTAGAGCACGACAGCAAAATTCAGGCTTCTGTCTTTGCAATCAGTCTTTCCAATAGCTTTGGAATGGCTTAAAGGTGAACAAATAATGAGGAAGAAAGACCAGAGAGATGGGGAGGGAGACACACATGCTCAGGCAGAAGCAGAGATAGATTGAGGATAAAAAGCCATTAAGAGTTAAATGATCTGCAAAGAGTAAAGCCTTGAAATTCAATTTCACTCAATATCAAATAGGAGATTTAAGAGTGGTATGTTAGAAGAGACTCCTTCATGAAAATGCAAATAGCAGCAAGCTGTTTTAATTATAGGCTGTAAATGTTGCATGCTGGGAGACCAGAAGAAAAAATGCAGAAGAGAGAGAGCAAAACCATAAAACTGTCCCGTTGGTATTTTCAGATCTTTTTTAAACAAGAATATTCTCAATCAAACAATATTTTGCAGCTACACAATGCTTTTTTTTCTAGCTCATTGATATCTTGGCACGTGCATACAGTGATGGGTTTTATTCTGCTTGAAGGTATCCCCTCAAGGAGGATCTTGCAACTAGAAGGACAAAATGTTATCTGCTTCAGAAGGATGGAAGTGCAGGCATGAATCCCATTTTCCTCCTGAGACCTGCAACCACTGCTGCCAATGAGAGGAAGATTAGATCCCATAATCCAGTTCCCTGGAAGAAAGAGATGGAAGTATCTAGGTGAGGCAGCTACAGACCACAAAGCTTCATCAGCAAATAAGACAGATCTTCCCTACAAGCAGCTGTACATAGCACAAGTCATTAGGCAATAAAAGCAGGGGTTCCATTTCATTTCCAGTATAAAATAGTGCTTGCTGGCAAGAGGAGAGCGTAAAGAAAACACATAATCAAATATGCTCTGCTTAAATGTAACAAAAATACAAGCAGTTCACCTTAATAGCAGAAGTGACAATTCTCTTTGTCCTTTCTGCCTCTTTCCACCCGCTGCAGCACACAGGTTGCAGCCAGCTCTGTCTGAACGCTTTGTATGATTCTCAGCCCTCGAAATTCTAATCTCTCCCCTTCTTCAGTGAGAAAAAAAAAATCACTTCCATTCTCAAATGAAGAATGAACTAAAACTAAACCCAGTCTTTCAGGAATTAAATATTTGCATACAAAACCGGTCACAGAATACATTAGGTTGGTATGTGTTTAAAGTCTGGAAACATTGTGATGATGGGTGCAGAATAACAATCAGATAATAATAGCTCTGAAATATACAAAGGGAAAAACATGAAACCCCTCTGTATTTAAAAATACATCAAAGCTCTGATGCTTGTATTATGTTTAAGAGAGGCCAGTGCTGCTTTCCCAAGAGTTTTGTTGCTTTCCTTCAGTAGATGTCACTGCAGTACAGGATAATTTGTTCCAACGCAGTTTTGGAGAAAAGGATATTCCTTTCACCAGGGAGTGGTCCACAATGGAGAACCGAAGCCTTATGTTTTCGGGTTTTCAGCAGCACTGAGTGTCAGACCTCACATCCAGATTTGTTTCTTATGCTTTTTTTGTTTTCCTTGTTTGGGGATCAAACACAAGAAACTATTTGCTGACATGGTTGGATGCAGCTGAAATCACATCAGGGAAGCTAAACTGGGACGATCATCATTTTGAACCCAAATCAGCTTTCATGTGCTTCATTCATGTTGCCTTTGAGGAGTCAAATCACAACCTTGTTTCTGATGTAGCTTCCAAGTCCTTAATGCCATGTATGCATTGTTCTGATCAAGATTTGAACTCTCTCTGCATTCCTTGCTGTCCCTTGAAAGTAAAATCTCTTAGATTAGTTTTTAATTTTTTCTGATTTAATGTATTTCACTTCTGAGATGGCTTGGCTGCTTTTACAGTAAAACAAAAATATTGGTTTTAACGGGGTCAAGGGGTTTTACTCAAAACAAGAACTCTTTAGACGTTATCCAACAGTGAAAATATATGAAAGTAATATGTTTACAAAGTTGAAAAAAATCCATTTAAAAATATTCCTGGAAATGCCTGTATGGCAAACACAGAAGGATTGAAGCTAAAAATGGAAAACAGCAGAATGTATGCGAGAAGCAACATCAGAAACTGAGGAGGGTTTTACAAGATTAAAAACATACTTTCGGCAAGCTCATGTACAGTTAAAGAAATGCGGTCGCTGACAGAGGCACCAGAATTTAGTGCGCACAAACTCCTCCTCTCTTAGTCATTCCTAGAAAACAAATCAGAACCGCAGCTAACAACCAAATCCCTTCTCAAAAACAGGAAGGAGAACGCTTATCTCGGGAACGGGCTTCGTAGCTTCAGGTTCTTTTGTAGACGTGATGACTGAGATGCTAATGCCGAGTCCAGAGCGCCGCGGGGAGTACGCGGGATACGAGACCAGCAGAGGGGAGAGCAGAACCCCTTCACCTGAAGGGCCCCGGTTGCTGCGCTATTGCGAGGACTGAGCGCTGTGGTCAAGCAAGGTGGATCCCGTCCCCAAGCTTTGCACGCGAAAACACGCACACTTTGAATTTCACAGGAGCCAAAGCTGCCTGCCGGGAACACGAAGGGGAACTCGCTCAGGCAGTGGGTGTTCTGCGCTCACCTGGGGAAGCTCTTCCCTTTTGATGTCCGGCCGTGGTCTTACAGAGTGCTCTCTGCAGAAACCCCAGCTCCAGGTGACGGAAGCACGGCAAGGCCCACGTCCAGGAAAAAGAAGTATCCACTTTCAAACAGAGCTCACACTGAAGGAATTCTTCACGGCTGCTGCTCTTTGCAAAAGCAGTTGGAGAAATGGGGAAGTCTGTAAGAAAGAAATGCTTTATCATGCCATTATCAAGAGGCAGAGCCCTGTAGGGCAGGCTGCTGAGATAAACCTGGTCTCAGCTGCTTAGGTTCCGTTCAAGCTGAAGTCTGTATCATGCATTAGCAGGGACATCATCCAAACAGGCCTGCCAAATGTGATGAAACAGAAAGATCTAAACTTGTTTACGAATGGCACTATTAACATCTATTCCTTCTGTCAGCTAAATGAATCACCTGATACGTTATTAAATATAGTTTCTATCGGCCTTTCCACCCGCCTAATGAACACACTGAAGAGAAGAGAGGAGGAATCCATGGTTCGTTTCCCTCTGCTCTCTCCAGAGAAAAGCCCACACATCTGAGCTACTATTTGCAGCTGATGTCTGGAAAGAAAATAGAAAATTATTTTGAGGGACTCTGCTTTAACACCACTTTCTACTAATATGGCTAAACAGAATTTAGGACAATTGTTTTTATTATCCAAGTTTAAAAATTTTCTCTTGTCTTATGCTACATCTCCCTTTCTTACTGCTTCTACCTGTCGTGTTTCACAGCTTCAAATTTCACACCCACACCCTTCTTTCCTCCCACTTTCTTTGTCTCTGTGAAAAACCCCTGTCATCCATGACTTCTTCATATGTCATTCCCTTCAGCCTCACCAAGTCCTGGATCCTTTTGTTTCTCTTCTCTCTCTTTCAGAAGTTTCTCTTTTCCATTCATTTCTAGCCCCTGGGTTTCATTTCATAGCAGTAACACTGGGCTTCTGCTCTTTCCCAGCCCGTGCTCCTCCCTGGTTACATCCCTTATACTCTTCCTCCATTCTTATCAGCATTAAATACGATTCTTCTTGCTTCCCCCTATAATTTTCTTTCTGCTCTTCATGTAGCAGTTCTCTTCAGCCTTGTCCTTTGATTTCAACTGAAGGCATTATTTTTTTTTTCAATGTATCCCATGTAAGTCTTTCCTGATTCACTCAATCCCCTTGCTGAAGAGTCCCACATCTCCGTTATGCGTTCAGTTGGCATTCCTCCTTCAGCCCAGCCTGTACCAGAGTTTACTGTCTTGCACTGATTTTCATCATAGCTGAGGTCATCTTCTCCCTCATGCCTAGTCAATCATTCCACAATTTCCAGATGATCAGTTATTCTCAGTATTTGTATCCCTTCTCTTTTCCCACATTTCTTTTCTTCTTTCTATCTCAAGGATTGTTGTTAATTTTCTACCTGCTTCTCTTTGTCCCTTTTCCCCACTGCAAGTTTGTTTTATTCACCTTAATTTCTTCCAATTTCCCGGTTAAGTAATTCTCCATTCTCCATTTGGGGAACATCTGTTATCTCAAGTATGTTTTTTGCTACTCTGAATCATCCTCCCTTTTACTCTTCTCTTGCATCTCCTTCACTCTCCACACTGGGATGCCACCAATGTCTTCTACATGAAGACATCTGCTTTCCATCGCTTGCCTTTCTGCCACTCCTTTCCTTCTTCCTTGTCACATCTTAAGAATTTCTCTTTTCCAACTCCTCCAGTTGCCTCAGTTCTTCTATCCTGAGCAAACTCTTGTTCACTCCTCCTTCAGTCCTCATGCTCCCACCAAAAACATTCCTTTTCTGATCCCCTTTTCTCACCAGCTACAAACTGCTCTGCTCCTCTTCCCCATCTCCCATCAGTTGTCCAAAACTGATTTTAAGAAAATAATCACTAGAAAAATATGTGAGCTATCCTATCTAATCTGTTCTCATTCTGACATCATTAAACTCATTAAACTTACCTCTTCTCCAGTTTCATCCCAGAACCTCTGCAAACTACCCTTCTTGTCTTGGACACAACATACTTGGTCTTACCTTTGTCTCTTACTGAACTGAACTAAAGCTGAAAAATAATAATGCATCACTGAAACCTTGTCCTCCTTAAGTTTCCATGACTTTTTTGGTTTGGTTTTTCCCCTCTGTATACCACTGCATTACCACTTCATGCCATGTGTAGCCCTTTCAAGATCCACCTCCAGCATCTATGACAATTTAACCCTATGACGATTTAGTTATTATTTACAATATTCATCTCTTCTCTCTTCACTGCAGATCTGCTTGTTTTTGTTCAAAGGAAAGTCTCAAAAAGTCTGGCTCAGATTTGTTCTCCAGGGACATGACCGCAAGAACAGTGTGTTTAAGACAGCACTTTCAGTTGCATCTCCTTCGCAGTCACCATGACAAATTGTATCTAGCCTGCCGCTTATTTGCACCTTCCACCTCCATCTTTTTTCTCATAGCCAAATTATGCTGTAATCCTAACAAGACTTTTTTTTCTAACATTTCTAGTAGAAGGCTTTTTGCATTAATCTGCATACTTAAAACTCATCCGAATTTTACATTTATTGCTGCAACATATGTTTCCTTACCCTTGCCGTGGACTGCCTTAATAATTCATGATCGTTCAGGGAGATGGTAAGTTTTATATCTTCCTTTTTTACAACCCTCTCTGTTCTCTCCATCTTTACAGCATCAATTTATCCTCACTGTATCACCTCCTAAGCTCTTACATCCTCCCTACCCAGGAGGGTAAGTACCATTTGCTTGTTTAAAGTTCAGGTATGCACATCCATGTTATCTTCCATATGCTCTTGCTGAATTTCTCATAAACATCAACAAAGCCACTTCAGTATTTTCCTCAAAAATCTCTATTTGAGGTTCACCTCTGCAACAATGCTACAAATCTGAGTAAGTCTAGCCAACTGTCTATCATGTGTGTGAACTACCTCGTCCTTTCCCAATACTCTCTCACTGTTATCTCTTAAATTACAAGGTTTTGGGAGACAGGGATCATCCTATTATTTTGTGCTTATATGACACCTGATCCACCTAAATAGGAATGCTGTTCAAGAGTAAGACTCTTTTTAAGAAAAATTGTGATGATAATATGTTACAATAAGTAGAAATCTTAACATCTGAACCATGTTGATATTGTTGTCCAACCCCTCTTTCTCTGCTATGTTTAAATTCAGATTTTGGAACATAGTCTTCTGTATGTCAGGCTACAAAAACACATACACATCTTTTCCATTATTAAAAATACATTGAAAGCCAGTTATATTTTTTATTTAAATGAAGATTATGTTTAGTGGGACATCAACCCAGATGCAATATTTCATATATTACATAAAGATTTTGGATTCAGTACACAGACGCTAAATGTAGCAGTATGAGCTCAATTAGGCTTGCCTTAGTAAAACAGTTAACAAATTCTGTTTCTTCTAGAGAGTAAGGGTGATCCTCCTTTCATATGGAAACATTTCTTAAAAATTAGGTCAAAAGAGCCCCAAGTGAGAGATACTGCTGGTATAGTGGTAAACAATAGTAATTAAGTAGTTTAAATGCAACTGAGAGAGAAAGGAGTATGAAGGAGAAGTCAGGCAGTGAAGAAAAGTAGAATATTTAAATGTAGTGAATGGGGCACGCTTTGGGAAACTGCTTGGGGAAAGTTACGTTTGTTTTTTTTGTCAGTTATACAAAACTGATTTTAAGAAAGTAATCGCTAGAAAAACGTGTGAGCTGTCCTATCTAATCTGTTCTCATTCTGACATCATTGCTAGGAACACAAGAGTCCCGTGGGGGAAAAACAGGTGGAAAACAATGTGATGTGTGAGATTATAATGATATGTCAGTACCATTTTTCTGAGATGGGGGTGAGAACTGCAATGTTGAAGGGCCTATACAAATAGGAATTGCCCTCAAGAGCTTAACACACCGACTACTGTAGCAGAAAGCCATCCTGCAATCATGTCATCTTACCCCCTGTCTTGTTCCAACCAAATGCTGACGTAAAACTATAAATTATGCTCAAGGATGAAATACCTCATGGGCAAAGGTATCTACATGTACACTGAAGGTGCCTACTACACACAGGAAGAGATATTAGGATGATTGAAATCCATTAACTGTAACTGGTCATTATTATTGAAAGAAAGATGTACAGCTCTTTGAAATGTCAGATTGTCTAAATTACTGTAGTCTGGAAAGAAATATTTTTTAACTTTATTCTGTGTACTCTTTTCTTGTCACAGAGAAGTGATAAAACCACACTAATTGTAAATTCAAAAAAGGAGAAAAAGTGGTTTTACTTCGCTAGAAGTCAATTTACTTCATTAGAAAATACAAATTATGCTTTGCACACATAGGTTGTTTTCATCAGCTATCAGCACTGTCATAAGTACAATAAATTACAGTAACAAGTGGACTGAGTTTGAAATACCCAAACAAGTTAAATGCCTAAAACTCAATTATTCATCTTTGCTTGTGGAAGTCTAAATAGTAGCATCCTGAACTTGCAGGATATAATTAGGCTGAGTCCTGGCTCTGTAAAAGCATAGTGTCTGTCTTGCAATCCACCCATATAAGTTTAGGGAGCCAGCAGAAAGGGCAGTGGTAATGCATAAGAGGAGAATGCAGCAGGTGGTTAAGCAGCACAGAAACCCTATTTTTAAACTAAGAGGCAGAGAGTAGGTAAGCTCTAGATCACTGGTACTTTGAACAAGTACCAGCTGAAACAAGTCTTTTTAAATAAGAGAGTAAAAGTGTTTCTTACAGACCAAGCACTATTTCTTCTGTTACTTTCCTGCTCTTGGAAGGGCTCTGTCTGGCTTAGAAGTGCTGGGCAGAGCAGTTTGTAGTTCTGTAGTGGGGACGTGCAGAAAACCCTCATTTTTATTCACACACACACCCAGACATGTGCAGACACACACACACACACCCCCACAAATAGCCATGCCAGGGAAATCTTGTGGAGTGGACCACTTGCTGTTTCAGTCAAGGATGGTTGCATCACCCACCAATTGGATTAAGAAAATATTGGTTTGTAGTGCTTGCATGAAAACAATTGCACAGGAAGAAATAAAGCCTTAACTCTTTCATCATGAGCCCAATCCTCAAAATGAAACGATCCCATTCAAGAGCAACACTTGCAAGTTATACATTTTAGAAGATGTATTTTAGGAAAAGTTTTGTAAAAGGATGCCAGTGCAGTTATAGCAGACTGTCACCTGAGAATTGTGACTGTCAGCCTTTATTGCATGTATTAAATATACAACACTGTATAGGAAATTCACAATAAAATTATTTTTAAGTTACTGATTGCTCAACTGAGAGCTCAGTTCCTGGGAAAGCAACAGCCAGTTTATAGAGAATAATAATTAAACCAGCATTGTTCTCTTTTGTTACATTGTTTTCTCTCAAGACCCTAGGAAAGAAACAATATCAATTGACTATTTAATGAGTTTTGTTCCTTCTGTATGTAATAAAATATCACTGCAAGAAACAAGAAATGAATAATCTGCTTCTATGCATGTGCCAATTTCTGCACTTTTCAGCTATGCAAAACTGCCATTGATTTTTGAGTGTTTGAAGGCTCTTTTAAAATGCCATGATAGTATCTTGCCCTGTGCATACACATTTATATCTCACTAAACTGTATGGATGATGCTCCTTACTCAATATCCCTTCGCCATCCACTTCCACTGATGTTTACATCGAACTCATTCCTCCTTGGCTCTTAGTGTCAGTGGTTAATATGGGTGCAGTGGGCAAGCAGCTCTTTCCTTCCAGGCCATGTGACATTGGTTGGCCACCAAAGCAGGAGGGGGCCCAGCTGATGTGGTGACTCAGAGGCGCTCCCAGAGAAGACTCTGAGCACTTGGCAGTGTGGGACTTGGCACTTCATGTCATTTCCAGCGGAACGGATCAGACTGCCCTGATCTGCACTGGAGGGCCAGCCTGACAACAAGCCAGCTCCTTTGTGGCAACAAAAAGGAAGCCAAGACAATCTGGCTGCTGCCTTCAAGTGTTTGTCTCTGGCTCTGATCACTCCACAACCCCCTTAGGAGTCCCCAGAAGAAACACTTAGGTGGCACTTGGGAAACACTCTTATGGGAAAAATGTCTAAAAAGGGTATATTGTTATGAGTGAGACCTTCTGTTTATTTATATTCAGTCATACATGCTTGTTTCACCTGGTAAATCATATTTTTTCCTATATTTTGTTTTTAGTGACTTGGTGGAGTCTGGTTTAGCCTTCAAAAAAACACAAACAACCCACAAAAAACCAAAAACCAACCAACCAAACAAAAAAAACAACTACCAAACCTCTATAATAGACCATTATGTGAGTGTCAGAAAGAAAGGACCTGGCCTCCACATCATCGCCTAATTTGAAGGGTTCACATTAGAAAATTCCATCTTTATAGCTGAGTGAAATTAGCCCTAAACTTTTGGACACAGTAAACAAAAATCTGTTGTATTCTAACATTTCTGTTAGGACCACAAGATGAGGCAAAAAAAATACCATGATGAAAATGGAAGTAACCTAGAAGACAAGTGAGCTATGATGTTTGATTTCAGGCATGTAAAATTATGGACTGCTCTCCTTAGTAAAGCAAAGCTCAAGATTAAAGTTTATACGAAAACATTCTATCTTATCTACCAAATAGCAAATTACTCTCATACAACCCTTCCAAATAAAGACAGATCTCAGTAAAAAGAGTAATGATGTTGTGTGAGTGCATGACACTGGTTACCTGTGAGAAGAACTGTAGGAAAAGGAAATTTATTTTGTGTACGTTATAACAAAAAAAATCTCTCAGCTCTGATTTTGCCATCACAGTGGTTGTGTCTGTGCCTTCTCACAAAAATTCAACATGTGCTACATCACTTACAATCTGGCCTCATATTAAAATGACAAGATACACTGATAGAAAAAAAATGCCTTAATTGCTAGCATATGTTATCAGAAGTTAATTCAGTTTTTTTTAAGCATTAAAGCATTACCCAGTCATTTATCCTAATTTTTAACTTGAAGCACCACTGCATTCTATCCCGGAACCAGCATAGGTATAGGGTGATAACTAAGGACCACAAAAGCTGTTGACAATATCTGAAATAGCAACACTGGTAGCACATTTTTTACCCTTTAAACAACAGCGTCACATCTTGAACTTCAGTTCAAGTTATCCTTATAGCTATGGATGATGTGATGTGCTCCTGACACAAGAATATGGGAAGATCCATACACAAACTGTGAGTTTTGGCAGACTTAGAAGCATCAAAGTTTCTAAGCGTCGGTTTGACTGCCTGCTGTGAACCATGAATCAGGTCTTTCAGATGTTACATTAGAAACCCTCTGGGACCTTCCTTCTGAACTACAAAGCTCCAAATCTTCAACCACATTGGCAAGCACCAAGGTCTAACAGGGGACCTGTAGAGATGCAACAGTTAGTGCCGAAAGCCTGATCTTCAAGCTACACACAGTTCAAGGATTCCTACTGTTTGACTAGTTCACCTTGAGTCCCACCCAGTGCCCGTGTGGATGGAATGCATTAGCTTAGCTTCACACAAAAGGATCTACTTCATGCACTCCAACACCACTCTACACTCTGAATTACAGCACTGTTAGCAGAGATGATGACGGCAGTTACTTCGAAAGTGCATCCCTGATCCAGAGTAAAACACTTCAGCGCCCCAAGGCTCATGAAACAGTCTGTGTGGAACAACAAATGAAAATGGGATGCCTCATTTTTATGCACTGCAGTGCTTTAAATTCTGTTATCTGTCTGTGCAGATTTTTTTAAGGTTCATATCTTTTCACAAAAAATATACTTTTGGTTAGTGTTACATTAGCAATACTCAACCATTGCTGAGTTCCGTGGCATATTATGTCCAGTGGGCTTCATAATACTTTCCTCATTTAAATAACCATTGAAGCATACCAAGAAAATGGGAGCCGAGTTCAAGCAACCATAACTTGCGGAACTACATTTTGCCGTGGGGCGTCAGATCCTCGACGTTTGCCTGAGAGTGGCTTTAGTTTCAGACTGCAGTTTTAATTTGCGTGAGCAAAGCTCAAAGGTGAGAAAGCCTTCCAGGCGCCGGCAGCAGCATCTGCAAGCCCAGACCGCGGTTTTGGAAAGGAAAGGATGGGGAAATGCTTGAGTGCTGGAGGGATTTTCACCGTGTCAGGAGCTGGTCTGGGGGCGGGGGGGGAAGGAGACAGAGAGATTTAACATCCCCGGTGCCCTTCCCTCCGCACATCCAGCGGCGGCTCCTCCGGCGCTTCCCCCGCCCCGGTTACTGACGGCTCTGCGTGCCGGGGGCGGGACCGCCCTCCACGCCAAGAAAAGAGGAAAAAAAAGAAATTATAAAAAAAACCCCACAAAACCCGACGCGTCCCTTCGTTCCGCGGAATCCCCCGCAGGAGCAGCCTGTCCCTCGTCAGGAGG
>VWZF01005467.1:861745-1005593 GCA_013396755.1 Sclerurus mexicanus
CCACCCCCCCCCCCCCCCCCCCCCCCAAATGCCTGTGCTTTCTATCTCCTTTCCTTGCTGGCATTATTATTAAGAAGGATGTTTTAAATTACATGCCATTATAATTTTTTTATGCAACCATTCTTTTTCTACTTAACTGTGAAATCTTGTTTGGGTACAGCTTGTGTTTAAAGCCAGTTATTTATGGAGTGCTGTAGCTGTACATCGTGATGTACAGTCAGTAATATGTTGATCTGGGAAGTCCATAGACTAAAGCTACTACTTGATGCAGTATAGCCTATTATAAAACAGAAAACCTAGAAGTGGGGAGTGGCTAGTTCTGATGAAATGCTCCGTGGAACAGGTGGGACTTCAAAGTTTTATTTTAGTTTGAGGGAAGGTTGCTTATGCAATTGTCCCATCTGTCCATCCATCTGTCCATTATCCTGTCCTCCCACCCTGCCAGTAACTTCTGAACCGCTTGCCTAATTCCTAGTTGACTTTGGCAGAGGGGCAATGTTCTCAAGCCCTGTTGCATGCATGTACATGTCTCACAGAAACAGGCAGATGGTTAGAGAAGAGGCTGGGCAAAGGACAGGGGGAACCTTTGTCTGTGTCTCTGTGGTTGACCTGTAGTAATAACCATCATGGCATTTGCTGCCTCTTGCCAGGCTGGTGTGCAAAGAGCCATGAAGCTGATGCAGTAGGTTATTGCAGCGTGCGTGATGGGAGAGGTGTCACAGGGGCAGTAATGTGTGCATATTATTCTAGGTAGGAAGTAAGGGTATTCTCATGGAATCCAGAGTTATCATGGGAGATTTGTTTGACAGTGTAACTTAAGTCTTTAAAGAATTTTCTGTCTTTAAAGGAATTGGGGAAAGTGTTGCTCAGATTAGACCTATTATAAAGAGCAAGGAAGAATAGGTGGCATAGAAAATGCCATCTGATGTACGTGGGTAAGGGGTTGTGCATATCCTATAAAGTCAGTGACGGAAAAACAAGCTTGATAAGGGAAGAAGTCTGTCATCCAGCCAGGAAGAACTTCAAACGTAGAACCTCATATATAGAAAGGAGGGGGTTTAGAGAGAAAAGAGTTGCTGTAGCATAGCAAATCAAATTGAAATCATTGAAATATTTCTTGAAAAACTTGGAGGGATGACAATTTTTTTTTCAGTTTAGGATTTAAAGAATTCTGTAATTTCAACACAAATGGGTTCCTTGACTCTTTAGAAGCTGTACTATCACTATAAATAAAACCAGATTTCGGTATGAAGGTGACAATGTGGGATGCCCACGATAATAGTAACAAAACAGTATTTTCAGAAGGTGAACCATGACTCTGCTTTTCCTAACCAAATAGCTATTCCTGTCATTTGGAGATCATTAAGTCTATTTCAGTAAATTCCATACACATTGACATTTTAGTTGCCTAAAGCTCTGTGGGTGAACAACATATTTGAAAAACAACAACAACAACCAAAAAAAAACCCAACAAAAAACCAAACCAAAAACAAGATGTGGCCTTCTGTCTATTAACATAGTTGTTTTTCAGTTGCTTCTGCTGACTCAATAATTTTATGTGAAGTAACTAATAGGAAAAAAAAAATCCAGTATATTTGTAATTAATGTATTTGAAACAAGATTGTTTTAAATATAAGTTTGGATGCTGGGAGGTGTTTGTTTGTTTCTTCTGGAGTAAATCAAATTTGTTTTTATAAGTCACCATAAAATATAGTGACTAAAAGTGCATTGCAAATAATATGCATGGACAAGGGAGATAGGAAGATACTATTAAGGTCAAAGTCTGCTTTGCTTTGATCATACAAAGTACTGAACAACCCTGGGAAGCTAGGAGGCCTAGCCTGTATTTTTCCACACCAGTAAAATGGGTGACCTTTTGTTTGACTGTTCCAGTTATAGTCACTTAAAATAACATTTGAGCTATTGTTGGCCATTTCAGTGAAAATGGGAGGCACATCAAGCCTGTTAGCTTGCTGCTCTTCAGAGAAATTAACAAAGAGGAGGCATGCTGTCCTTAAAGAATTAGTCTACACAAAGCTTCAGTGCTAGTGAGAAGAGATTGTTCAATTATAGAAAAAAATAAACAGTTTTATGCTCGTAAATTTACGCTCCCATTTTAAATCAGTGGGTGTTTTTTTAGAAGTACTAGTTTTTACACTTTTTTAATATCTCAGATTTTTAAACAATTTATTAGTAATAGTTGTAACTTTCACTTTGTGCCTATCAAACTATTTTGGAACTTTTCTTACATTTTTGTTTTCCTACTCACTTGGTATTTTGATAACGCGTTTTATTTTTGATTTCTTCGTAACTTGTGAAGTATAGCAACGGTTACAACAGATCATTTCCCACCAAAATGTGCAAATTGCGAAGTCCAGTGCACCTTTAGTATCCAAACACATTCATTTCCCCAAATTAGTAGTATTAAATGTACAAGGGTGATGATGCATGAAAATAAGAATGTGTTTTTATAGGGTTGATCCTTGAGGGTAAGAGCTGCATGATGGGACCCCCAGCCTAATGTGCGCTTATGAAAGTTGCTGTACAGATAAATAACCACTTCCAGTTTCTTCCACCTGTTGTGAGTGTAACTAATAATTAGAAAGGAAAACACAGCGTCTTTCCTATCCTTGAGGCTGGCTTTGTGTACAGTGCTGAGAATGAAGTAGTGGCAGCTGGGTTGCGGTAGTGGAATGGAAGCAGGGATGAGAGCGAGACTATTTTGTTGAGCATATTTACAGATTTTTCATGTTCTGGAGCCCTGGCATTGGGAGACCCGTGTGCTGGGTCTTAGGGAAGACTGTGTGCCTTTTGCTGGGCTATGTGATCGACTAGCATTTGAGAGGATATGTCGTGCTAAATATTTAAATTGGGGAGCTGCAGATTCAGTTTGATCTTTAAAGTGTGGGATTTGACAGCTCTGTATGTAGCATATATATTTGTGCAATGTTAATTTGCATATTTTTTATCGTTTCATGGCTCATTCATATCTCTTGGGATGAAAATCCAGTCCACCTGTTAAGCTGAAATAATTGGGGTTTATTTCAGATGCAATGATATATAAAGATTAAAATGGACCTCTGGAATCAATTACATTTGTGAGATGCATGGTAATTCTTTCCTAACTTCCTTTTCCTTGTCTAATAGACTTTGCCATTTTATTGAGGAACTGCAGGACAGATTAAATTACATATGGCAGATTGTGGTGGTAAGGTTGCTCTGCTCTAAATCAGAAATAAATTTGAACGTGATGTGAATTGCTTAATGCCTGCCAATGCCTGGTAGTTGCACAGAACAGATTTCAGCATGATACCACAGCAGAAGTGGCGTCATAGTATGCTTTAACCTGAAGTTTGAATTTGGAAGGAAAATAACAAAAGCTGAGATTGTTTTTAACGTGTGATAACACTTGCATGAAGCTACTTTTGTCTAGTTATATTTTGCAAGCAAAAACACAAGGGTAGTACTGTAGTGTGGTATGTGCTGATGTTTAGGTTCTGTAGGGCCAGTGGTAGAACAGTAAATGATGCTGAGCACCTAAGTATTTGGAGGCTAGAGGATTTCCTGTGATGTATACTTTAGGATTGACTCTATGAGTACAAAAATGTACAAAATATACCATTAATGCTCTACGATTTTATTATAAATCAAACTATTACATTGTTTGTTACAAAATCAGATAATTCAAAATTATAAAATGCCTTTACAGAATATTTAAGAAACAGTAAAAGTAATACCATGCTACCAGATTAGGTTCTCCTGATTACTCTTTTTTAAAAAAAACCCTGAAAGTGCTTGTACAAAGGCCACAGATTATATTGAAATTTTTGTCCTTTAAATATGCCTCTGAAATACTTGAACTGAAGAGAAATTATCCAAAGGCTATATGGATTATTGGAATATTAGTGGAAGTGTATTTAAATAGTTTTCAAGAAACTAGTTGTCTGGAATATGCACAAACTGTATTTTTTTCCTAATAACTCCTTCAATTTGTTAAGTGTTTTTCCATTTTCTCTGATTAAATGAAGACAAGTAGACATTCTCTTTTGAACATTGTTCCTTAACAATACAAAATAATGTATGTTATGTTTTATCACTTTTATTATAACTCATTAAGATGCTTTCTAATAAATCCATCTGAAGGAAAATAATACTGCCATTTAACTGATAGCAAAACCAAATCATTGACAGAGGAGAAACAGCTCAAACTAATCTAAAAAAAATGAAAGCAAGAGTTGATCAGTTGCACTGCAGTACCTGAGAGAATCCTGTAATCCTCCTGAAGGAGAAACATAGAAAATAAGTTTCCAAATTGATTTCAAGTTAAGATGTCAGTAGCGGGGGGAGAGAACACTGTACATGTGCCAGTGCTATATATGGTACAGCTGTGACTGGAGCGCTAAAAAAAGTGGAATATGTAAGTCAAGGTGGCAACTGGACTGAATTCCAGTTGAGTAAGAGTTCCAGGGTACAGCCATTGACTCGCAGTTATTTTGGTTCATTGCTATGCTTCTAAAATACTGTGGACAGGGCATACCCAAATTAAAACCTAAACACTGTCAAACATCCATCCTTATTGACCCTTCCCTTTCACAACAGAGGGATTAGGTGAAAACAGGACTTGGTCCTTGGGGAATATGAAACAGAGTAGTTAAACTGTCGGGTAATTAAGAGGTACTTACCTGCATTTGTTATATGATGAAAGCTGGATCCTTTCCATCGGCACTTTTGAAAGTCCATTTTTTGCAAACAAGTAGTCTGTTTAAGGGTCTGCTAAAATTGTGGGACATCATAAATTGCCTTCATGCCTTCAAGGAGTTTAGGTAATAAAGCATTGTGTATTGTGGTGTAAATTACTATGACCAATTGTTCAAAGTTATTAAGTGGGATAAATGAAATATAGTAAATTAACAAACAGGGGAAAAAATAAAAAGCTGTGCTGTATAAGGAGTTGTGCTGAGCCTGACCTGAAGTTCCATGAATGGGCCTATTTAACTGCATTGTTTTGGATGTCTTCCTTTAAGAGATTTGTGAAACAAGGTGGAGAAATACAAAATGGAGCAAAATTTGACAAAAGGGAAATCTTTAGCAGGCTTATGCCTCTTGGTAGAAACTCTGAGCTTTCTGGGCTGTATCTGAACTTGCTATGTCATTTTCACCTTGATTGCTTGGCTCTGTTCAGAGCGGTGCCTTTGTTCTTTCATTCTCCTCTATTCATATGCTGTTGTTTATACAATTTTAAGGTAAAAAAGTGGTCAGTGTTTTCTTTGGCACTTAACTGTAATGATTCTTTTAGTTAAAGAGCATAATCATCAAGTAGCCCTTTTGCAAAATAAACAACATAATTCCCCCTAATTATATAGTAATACTATAAGCTATCCCTGTACTGTATGTATCTCTTGCAGTAGAGGCACAAATTAATGGAATCAGAGCTGGAGGATGTGAACAGCAAAAGTTTTCATCTATTTTACTTGTACCAGAAGGCAGAGCTTAAATGGAAATGCGTTTTGCTTGTGAATATACTGAGAAGACATTTTAGGTAGATTTTGCAGCTTTGTCAGTGACGATGGGTGGGCTCTTCTGAGCACACTTCAGTGCCCCTGCTCATATCTCTGTATTCAGGAAGCTGTTTGGAACTCCTTAATTTTCTCCTTTTGTATTGTAGAGTTCTTGGCTCAGCGTTTGAGATTACTGAATAGAAACCAAACCTAACAAGTCTCCCTAGGTTATAGACTGCCTTTAAGATGGAATACTGAAGTGTGCTGAGCTCTTTTATTCAGTGATAATTGTCATTTCTCCCTACAACTTCCAGCAATATGTCCTTCAATGTTTTGTGCATTTGCATGAGAGAAATGAAACTTATTCAGCTGTATAATGCATTTGTTCTTCTAACTGGAACACAAAACCCCACTATGATCTCAATAATGTTTTTCTCCTGAAGACTAAAGGCCTGGTAGTAATTAAGTCATAAATATACAAACTTTGCATTTCTAGCTTTGCAATTCAGTTGTACTCTTGTGAAAATAAAGAAAACATATAGTAATAATTGATGAATGAGGTGATGGAATGTGGAAGTACCAAGAGGGGAAATATTGAAGCATTGCTTATGAAGTTGGGGGAGGACAGAGAGGTGTATTTCTGTGGTATATCTATAAACACATTTTACAAATACTGTAATTCAGAAACAGCAGGCTAATTTGCTTTTCCAGCAGTAGGAAATATACCTTTAATGAGATTTGCTCTTCCCCTCTGTTTTACAAACATCTTAATCTCTGTTTCTTGGATTTTTCACTGTGGGTTATTCTGTTTGGTAGGCTTCTACAGTTCTGATATTTCTGGGGGAACTTCTGCAAATGTTGCAGTAAATCCGGGGAAAAAATTGTGGTTGGGAAAAAATCCTGGTGAGATATCAAGATCAACACTTCTGTGGATTTTTTAGCATGTAAGACCTTCATGCTTAAATGCCAGTTGTGTGCTGTGGCAAATGGAAGTATAAAGAAGTCAATGTGCACTGCATTTATGTTCATTTTTGTTAGAGAAAAAAGAAGTGCAAACTGAATTCAGTCCATTTCTGTTTCTCTGAAGTTTGAAGTTGTGTCGCTCTGAAGTGAAGTCTACCTCTTTTTTTAAAAAAAAAAACTGTTCTTAAATAGAACTATGTTCTTACAGATAGCCCATTTGTATGATATAGAAACTATGCACGTGGTTTTAAAAGTAAGATCTGAAGAGGAGAAGTCTTTTGTGTGCTATGTGGGATTTTAGTTGTTCTGGCTTTGTCTTTTTTTTCCCACTTTTCTTTCCCAAATAGGGTTTTGAAGCTCTTCAACTGAAGTATTAAGAAAGCATCTTTTGAAAATTACGGTGAACTTAGTTTTGTCAACTGAACAACAACAACAGTTGTCTTTTATTTCTGTGGTGTTTAAACAGTTACTTTTAGATATTTGTAATACACAGTCCAATTTTGAAGAATAAAAAACTCTAGCCATATTGTTTGTATTGAAAGATGTGTCTGTGATAGCTTATCAATAATGGTAGCAATAATAAAATGAAATACTGAACTAGAACTATTCCCCAAAGTCTTATTTGCTGTCAACTATCCCAGAAAATACAGAATGATGCAAGGTGTCTATCCCAATTAACTGAAAAAGCTGATACTCATTTTCTTGTTTCAGATGAGACAATAGTGCATTGATCAGGTACTCTGAAAGAAGGGAACATGCAAGAAATCACTCACCTCTAGAAGTCTGACACCTATATGTAAAATTGACACCACTTGCTGGGCTCTGGTGGTGGGTAGAAAGTGTAGGAAATTCTACTTTGTTAGTCATCTTCTACATATGGAAGCTCTGTTGTTATTCTGCTCCACTTCACTGTGTCTAACATCTAAATATATGGTGGAATTAATGAGATTACTATCAGCAGTCTTTGAAGTTTATTGATTTTTATAAAGGTGTATTTTGTAAGTGGAACTCATACACATATGAACTCTTGCTTTCTTTTACTTTCCTGCAAATAAAAATTCACTGTTACTGCCTATAGGGTTTGTTTTGCAGCATAAGATCATGTGACAGTGTCTTCAATATTAGTGCTTTATATTTCTACAACTGAGTCTGTATAATACTTGTTCACACTGCATATTTATGGCACATACAATGTGTTATTTAGGATCAACTCTTTTTACAAGGCATTTTATTTGGTGGTGAATAGTGTTGTTAGTCACGTGTTTCTGTGCTAATCAATGGAAATACATTAAAGGAGATCGGAAAATATTGAGTTGTGCTTCCATATTGTTCTATGTTTTTGTATCATTAAAAGCATTAAAGAAATGGGTTTAAAACCAGAAATAATAAGTCTCTCTTATTTTTCAGGAAGACTTTCATATGTTTTCTTACAATTTCTGAATATAAAACTGTAAAAATAGAAATTAAAAGAAATAATTACAACTCCTAGTGTGTTCAGTTGAATTAGTCAAGTAATTTAAACTTCTTGAGGTACTGAAAACACTCTATTCAATATCCCTTCTAATTCCATTTGAACGTATTAAATAAATGGAGAGGCAAAGAAGAAATACGACTGTTGCTGTGTACTAACAATGTTTGTGGTCAGGATTCCTTACTTAAACTGGATATTACATTTAATAACTATTAGATCAGTATTACAGTAGTGTATTTTGAAACAAAAAGGTCCAAAAATGGTACTGGTTTTTTTTATGTTTCAAACTTGCAAAAAACCAAAGGGGCAAATAAATTCTCTAAAGATATAAGCATATAAGGATTGTAGGATTGTTCTGTTCCTGTTAATAAATGAGAATTTCACAGCATTAAAATCTGTTGAATTTTGGAACAACTGAGAAGAAGAGAGGGAATTCTTAGAATCATGAAGGGACCCACAAGGGTTGAATCCAACTTTTGACCCTGCACAGGACAACCCAAGAGTTACACCATGTGCCTGAGAGTGTTGTCCGAACACTTCTTGAACTCTGTCAGTCTTGATGCTTTGACCTCTTCTCTGGGGAGCCTGTTCCAGTGCCCAATTTTCTTTTCCCCAATATCTAATCTGAATCTTCTCTGACGCAACTTCATGCTGTTCCCTTGCGTCCTGTCACTGGTCACCACAGAGAAAAGATCAGTGCCTGCCCTTCTGTTCCCCTCACGAGGAAGTTGTAGCAAGACCTGCAATGAGGTCTCCCCTCAGTCTCGTCCAGGCTGAACAGACCAAGTGACCTCAGCTGCTCCTCCTATGGCTTCCTCTCAGGGCTTTTCACCATCTTCTTTGACCTCTTTTGGACACTTCCCAACAGCTTAATATCTTTCTTACATTGTGGTGCCCAAACTTGCACACAATATCCAAGGTGAGGCTGCCCCAGTGCAGAGCAGAGCAGGACAATCCCCTCCTTTGACTGGCTGGCGATGCTTTGCCTGATGCCCCCAGGACAAGGTTGGCCCTCCTGGCTGCCAGGGCACGGCTGACTCATGTTCAACTTGCCATCAATTTGGACCCCCCAGGTCCCTTTCCAAGGTGCTCCTCTCCCTCTTCTCATTCCCCACTCTACATACATCCAGGGCTATCCCATTCCAAGTGCAGAATCCGGAACATGTCCTTGTTAAACCTCATATGGTTGGCTATCGCCCAGCCCTCTAATTTGTTCAGATGTCTCTGCAAGATCTCTCTGCCTTTGGCAAAGTCAAAAACTCCTCCCAATTTGGATTATCAGCAAACTTACTTAGTATACCTTCAAATATAAATGCACTAAGCGTGCTGTTTCCCCTTCTCTCCCTGCCCTCTTCAGCTCCCTTTTTGTAGTTAAAATTCAAATTCATCAGTATAGCTGGATTGTTGCATTTAACAGCACTGACTGGTAAAATGGGAATAATCACTCCTGACTAGATGAAGTCATGAGATAAGCTGTGACTACAGCTATAACTTAATAATTTTTGAAATTTCTAGGTTCCTGTGTTCTCTCAGACAGATACCACTTAGCACTGTTTTCAATACTCGGTGAAAGCAGTCTGAAGACAGTGTCTATGACTATTACTAGTCTAGACATGGAATGCTTAATTGTTCTGTGCTTCATGCAAGCTACTGTAGGTGAAAAATCCTTTAGCTCTTTGTTAGTTTCTCTGGAATCCTAACCGTTTCCGTTGATGTGTACCCACTTTAAATCCTTCAAATATGGTACATGCTTTGTGACCTTTTAGTAATGAATGTGACATTTTTAGAAAAAAAAAATATTTTGAACATATGGCTGAAATATTATTCAGGGGTTTTTTTGATTAACTGTTGTGACTCTTGATTAGCTAAGACAGTTTGCTTTTTAGCTTGTTCTGTTCTGTAGAGCTATATTCTTTTAGCCACGAAGGCTAATAGGTTTTAAGACATGGAGTAACTACTGTAATCAACTGCCCATGTCTGCTGCAAATCAGTTTATGAAACTCTGTGGGCTAAAGCACTGTGTTTTGGACAGATTCATAAATTGTAGGAAGATGATCATGTGAGGAGGTTTCTTCTGGTCCCTCTACCTGCTCTTGCATGATGATATATTGGAACGATGGTGCACTAAAATAATGCCTCAACATCACGCTGTCTGTCAGTATTAGGTGTCATCAGTAGATCACATTTTGTGAACACAGTGGAAGAATTTGAGGCTCCTGAAAACCTCGGGAACTCTGAGAAAGAATCCATTATGATAGATTAAATCATCGTGATGGAAGAGCCTTCAGCAGGTCAGAGGCAAAGGTTTCACTGCCAGTTAGACTCAAATTATGTACCTGGGAAAAGGACTGCAAATATTATCTCTTTCTTCTGTTTTATATTGTTTTATTCGATGTAATATCAAATGTTATAATAGTCACATGATATCTATGAATGGACATGCTTACTTGGGCTTTTGCCTCCTCTAGTGCCTGTCTGTGGGGAAGAGATGTTGAGCAGTTCTTTGATATGTGGATGTGATTTGGTAGCCTTTAAATTGTGCCTTGTCAGTCTAATTGTAAAAGACAAGTAGTGCAGGCATCAGTTTTGAAATAGAGTGTAGAAACTTATAACTCATTTTCTTAGGGCTGTGTTTTGTCCTGAGTGCCAGGGCTGGCTGTCCCCATATGCTGAAATGGGAGAGGTGTATTAAAAGGGACCTTGTAAACCAAGAGTTTTCCCTGGAGTCTTAGCTTATTCAGTGTGGCAAGTAGGAGACAGAATAGAAGCCAGTCTTTCTTCCTTGATTATAGGAGGCCATCCTTTCTAATTTGAACAACTATTGCTTAGTATACTGGTGTACTCCAGAGAAATCATAAGTATGCTTAGAGTTAAAGCAAACAATGAAAAGGCTGAAACCTCTTGTTCTTGTGGGAATTAAAACACATAGGCTGGTCCTTTTCAGTAACTTCCTACTGAAACCTTTTCTCCTCTTTGGTGTTCTAAGTAGTAAACTTCCCCCATCTGTTCTGCATCTCCACAGCAAATTAAAAAGATTAAAATCCTGCAGAGAACCTGAGTCAGTGACACATTTTTATGTTCAGTTCAAAGTTTGATCAACATCCTGCTTGTAGGTCTGAGGTTTTGTAGCATTGTATCACCATGTTCTCCTAGTTATACTCCACAGTGTTCTGTCATGGCTTTTTAGACTTGACAGTCTTTTCTTTGTAATACAAAGTAGAGAATTTAAGCAGCTGGTAAGTCATTTGCTGTACAAATAAAATCACAAAATGGGGATTAATCCACCAGTGAGGCAAACAAAGGTAACCAAGAACGTCTTGAAAAGTAATTTCAGGCTGTATGCAGCATTTTCAAGGGAAGTTTAAGTTCATCTGGTATTGCTGTTTCATTTTATGGTCACAAAGGAAGATGACACACCTCCTGTTGCTTTTTCCAATATGGATAGTTAGTCCAGTGAAATAATTTCATTCCTGGGGCCTCTGATAGGAATTGTAAGTGAATAACCTATTGCCATAGTTTTATTAGCCTTTTGGTGATGGATATTGAAACTATTTAGAAACAAAAGTTGCAGTTATTGGTCTATCCCTGAAATTCTCAGGCATTTTTGAATTTCTGTTTGCTGAAGTAACTGCTGCATGACATAAAGAATTGCTTAAATTAATTAAGCAGATGTAGGGATTAAAGAAGCAAAGTTATCTTTTTTTTTCCTTTTTCCTTTTTTTAAATTTTTTTTTTTGTTAGGAAGCTATAAAGACTTGTTCAGAATATTAGGGACACACTTCATTTTTGACTGAGACAGAACACACAATTCACCTTTGGCACAATAGGCATCTGAACCAAGATTAGCAATACTAAGTTTAAAAACTGTCTTAATTTAGGCATATCTGAAGGGATTATTTATGGATAACATAATGTTTAAAACACTGCTAGCTGCCTTGAAGTGTGCACAGGGACAAAGGAATATCTCGGGGCTAAAGAGACACTTAGGCATTGGTAAGATCCCCCTCTGGCCACCTGTCCCAAGCCCTTGGCAGCCTGGTGTAGGGTATGGGAGAGCAGCAATGCCTGCTGGCTCACAAAGCCCCCCTGCATACTCGAGCGTTCCTGGGGCTGCTGTGGCACCATCTCAAGCTGAGGGCTGGTGTAGTTGCAATCCATACTGCCTCTCGGGTTTTTCATTCAAAACTCTGACTGTTTTGATTCTTAGAGCAGGTTTTTTTTTTAGCTAATAAATAAATAAAATCTCATTATTCTGTTTTGGATGTTACCAAGTAGAGGTATTTTCAAAAGTGAAGGTTCAAGATATTTAATCATACATATGAAAATGCTATGTGAATACTCCACAAAATCCCATAATTCTCTTCAAATGACCTTGAAAAGTTATGTGCCTCCATACTGCATTCTATATCACTGAACTGGTTGCTATACTCAGTTTGGTTTTCAAATTTGAAGGAAAAGAAAATTTCCATTCTCCAACTTGAGATGAACCCTGCTAATTCTAGTTGGATTGTGCAAGCGCTTCAGATAAGTGAGCAGAAGGTGCAGCAGTGTTTTTGTCCCTCAGCCTCCGGTGAGGTTCACAGATGTTGCCCATGCAGTTACAAACAATGTTGCTCAGCAGTTCCTAATCTGATCCAGGACGCCACTGCATCCTTTTCAGTCTCACGAACACACGTTCAGCCTGCAGTTGGTTAATTATCTCTTAAGCAGTTCCTCTCTAATTCATTGTAATCTTCTGCTTATTTTCTATTTCCGTGGATTAAACATGTGAGTTGACAAAAGGAGAAGAACATGACAATCTTATTGATTTGATCATGATGGTGGAAGTGAATGAGAGTCCCTGGCAGCACACTCTTCATGCTGGCTTTTCATCCTGGAGGTGTGTGACATGCTAAAGATTCTAGTCATGAACAAGCGCTGTTATTTTTTGTGAGATTGCCATGGTGATCAGGTGGGTTGTGAAGCACAGTGAAGAAATGCCTTTTCCCAATTTATCAGTTTAGGAGAAAAGGGGAATTTGGGAACCCCCATTAATCTGAAGCTGTCAGGATTTTTTGTGTCTTGCCAGTACCATTCTACAGTTGATAAAAGGGCAAGGGGAGGGAGCACAGGAGCCCCAGTGTTACTCTGCCAGTGTGAAATTGGCTGACTTTGTCTGCTCCTGTTTGAGCCTGTGGAGTATCCTGAGTTTGCAGGTGCTGGTAGAGCATGTCCAAGTAGCCTTCTGCATGTGCGTTGCCTTTTATTTCAGGACTTTCCAGCCACTGCTGGAATTGTGAGGTTTTCTAAATTACCCTTTTTTAACAGTTGACCTTCTCAGCCATTTCTACTGTACCTCCAAATGCACACAAATGGAGAAGCATGAATGGAACATAAGAAAAATTCTTCACACTCAGTTGGACATTTTTTGATGAACAACTGCTATTGCTACAGCAATTGGTCCAAGAACTCTTATGCTATTATTGAAATTTTCTTTTAATTACTGAGGCTGACATGCAAGGCATTATATCTGTTTCTAGAAACTGCAGTGTATTTGAGGTGATCACTGTTACTGGGGGATGGCATAGATTGAAACTGTGCTCTTTTATCAGTTGTTGCTGGTGGTACAGAAAGAAGTGACTCAGTATTCTGACTGCAGCATTGAATAACCTGTTTAGATGTCCATTTTCTCATGCAATATTCTCCTGTTTAATCTCTAAAGTAGGGGTTAAAGATATACAGAACTGGATCATGTAGAAGGGGATTTAATACGGTAAAAATACTTGATACATGCAAAAGCAATGAATTAGACTTAAGAGAGTCTGTGCTATAGTTGCTGTGGAGAATAATACTATATGTAATATAAAGTTCATTGTTATTTCTCTGTATAGACAAGCTCAGCACCTGTGGTAGAAACATAAGCCTTTTAACATTGGTTTGCTTTCTTATAATGAACACTGTCCAAGTTAACAAGACCTTAATGTCTTCTCTCAGAAGTTTATAGTTTGACCTGTAGAATGAGCATGTACAGTACTAAAGTCATTGAGGTGATTGACTATTCTTAAATACCAGTTTTTAGAGGTGTACATTATGCTAGGGAGGGACAATTTGTAATTATTGTGGACAAGATAGGCGATTATTGGAATCCCTCAATTTTTATTTTTTGCAGGATAAAGCAGTGTAGAGATAAATGTGAATGCTGAAGAATCTTCTGTAAAAGCTAGTAACTGGATGGAATGCAGCCTTAGTGCCAGTCTCTTTGTGTGCTCTGATGCAAACTAATTTACCTACTGAATTGCAGTGGCCCATGGAGGTAGGAACTAACAGATATCACTGCAGTAGAGTTTGAGATGCAAATGGAACTCAGGATTTTGCTGAAATTTGGGTTCATGGAAAACAGTATTGCCAGTAGATAACTGGTGTAGATGATCAAATATCTTTGGTTTTTCTCAAAGGCTTACATTTCAAGTTTAAATTTAACTAAGCTGCAAAACAGGTTCCATGATCTATATTTAAACAATATTTAACAGCTGTGGATGCTGGCCCCAAATATGGTTCTTTAAAGGGTTGTGCAACATTTCCCTCTCCACAGGAACGTAAAGGTAGTTCCAAAATTGAATCTGATAACTTTAAATTGCATAATTAGAAGCAGAAGTTTTATTAGGAAACTCTGTGGTCACAATTAAGCATTTCTTTTGCTTTCTTAATTTACTGTAGCAATACTCTTATGTGGTCCCTACTGATCATGCTGATACAGTGAGTGGTGCTAAGGCTTAAGAGAATTAAGTACCATGGATGAACATTGAATCACAGTTTCTTGGAATATATATAAATCCAAATATCAATATTAATCTGCAGTGTTAATACAGGAAGCAGAATTTGTTAATGCTTTTCATGGTCATGAAATGGCAACATAACATCACCCAGAAATGAGTTTTGAAGGCTCTGGTGAGAGGGAGTATGTCGAGTCTCTACTTAGTATAAAACAGTATTAAATGTTTCTTCTCAAGCTGCAGAGTTTTATTTTTCTTTTGACAGAAAAAGAAATTAATGTACGACATTTTAGAAAGCCCAAGAATCTGCAATAAAAATGGGTATAAAAGGCTGGGTTTGAGGGGGTTTATCCCAGTTACCATTCTAGAAAATGGCAGTTTTACTAATGAAGCTTCTGCACCCTTCAGGTAATGCTGAAAGTGTCTTACTGAGTGAGCAACTGGCAGTCGTCAACTTAAATTACAGTGACATCTGTTTTAAGTCTGTATCAGTTTGCTGATCTAAGTTTTGTGGTAAAGACATTACACCCATGCACCGCCTAATGAATTGGAGTACTTCAGAAGGGAGTGGTTCCACCACCCTATATGCTGGATTTGAAACACTTTCCTTGGTAATTGCCTTTGATTTTGTAGCCCATTATCTTTCCCTCTTTTTTTTTCTCTTGAGCTTTTTTTGGTTACAGTTCTTAATTTCAGTCTTTCCTATTGCAGCAGGAGCAACTCACCTGTTCTTGATTGCAGATCTCTCTTCGTTCTTAGATCTAGCAGAAGTCGAGTGTAGCCGTGATTTTGCGTGAATTGCCCTTTTGATCTAATCTGTTTTCTTTTATTTCACTAAGTGAAACTTATGAAGAAGCCGTATTGTGCAGGAAAGAAATGCTTGGGTAGCTGATATGGGCTTCTTGATATGGCTTTAAACTGTGGGAGAACAGAAGACCATTTAAGGAATTTAAAAAAAACAAACAAAACCAAAACCCACAAATGACAGAAATCTGAACAAAAAGCCTAGATCCTCATTCATGGTTTGTGCAAAGGTTTGGGGTTTTTTAGTTCTTTGTTGTTTTCAAGATCGCTGCCTGCTCTGTTTATGATTTACAATCCTTAGGCTTGTTCTAAGACCGTTTTTTTATTTCAAAGATAAAAGCATACACACTTTAAGCAGTATTTCGTTTATCTTGCAGTGTCAGTTTTATTTGTCACTGAAAGGAAGGGCACCACCAGTTCCACACTACATACACCAGACTGACTCCATCCCTTTCTGTTTGTCAGATCTCTGCTCTAAATGAAGCAAAGCTTTCATTGTTATCAAAGTAGTCAGCTTGAAATTTGTAAATTTGAGAACTGATTACTGTAACAGTACTAATATGTGAGATATGCAGATTTGGAGATAAAAATGTGTGAGATCTATTGGTTTAGAATAGATGTTTATAGATGGGAGTTTCTAAGCTAATTTAAAAAATAAAAAAAAAACCAAAAGGTGACGTTTTTTTACCAAAGGCACAAAAACAATAAATTGAAACATCTGGTCTTGCTAGCTCTTCAGATGTTTTTTGGCTTGTTGGGTTTTGGGTTTTTTTAGTAGACAGGTCTGGAACTCTATCTATAATTAAGGTTTCCAAAGCTTCCCCTTTAAGATCCAGCTTTTAAATTGCTTATAACCTTTGCCAAATGTGTCTGGGCTGACTATTTATTTTCTTCCCTCTACCCTCCCTATACTGGATGACTGCCTCAGCCTGATTATTTTATGGATTTGCATGTGGTTTGGTTCTGACTCTTTTATTTAATTCAAGCCAAAACACTTAATTGTTGAGAAAGAAGCTACTTCTGAAGAAAAAAAATCAAAGGTTTCTTTTAAAGCACTGTTACAATATCTAATAAGGGGTGGAAGAGGCACCTTCTCATGGTTATGGTCAAGTTTTCACAAATAATGATAAAAACCTGGCCAGGTTTCATACACTTAAAAGAATATTAAAAAAAATCCTGTTTGAGTGTGCTTATTGCTGCTTGGAATTTAGCAGTTGCCTGGATCCAAAGCTGAAAAGCCTGAGGACAGTAGAACATTTATTTAACTTAGTATGGAGGCAGCCCTTAAAGGATAATGGTGTGGGGAGGGGAAGGAGAAGAGATGGTACTTGAGGACAAGGTAGATATTGATTACTGAGAATGGAATATAAGAGAACAAAGTCAAGAGGAAAGGGAGTCTGCTGGAATGCCAGATTTCTGGAAAGGAATTTCGTCACTCTCCCTCTGCTGTGAAGCTTGGTGACAAGGTACGTGTCTTACCCGTTTCTAGGGATCTGATGTTTCTTCACAGCATCAGGGAGCGGTTGACGTTGGGAGGAAATTCTGCAGTTCTGATCTGACCCCCTGCCCCAGCAGGGCCACCTGGAGTCAGTTGATCAGGTCCATGTCCAGGTGGCTTTCGAGTATCTTCAAGAGTAGACACTCTGCAGCCTCTCTGGACAATCTGTGCCAGGGCTCACTCACCCTCACAGTGATAAAACGTTTCCTGGTGTTCAGAGGGAACCTCCTGTGCTTCAGTTCGTTCCCACTGCCTCTGGTGCTGGGCAGTAGTGCTGCTGGACACCACTGAAAACTTCTTGCGGAAGCTCAGTTTTCAGTGAGAGCAACGTTTGGATGATGGTATGTCTGGGGCGGTCACAGGTTCTGACTCTCTTTTGAACTATCTACAAGTATCATGCAGAATGAAGAGTTACTCTGCTCTGCACACCATCTGGAGAACCCACATACATGCATGGGTGCACATAGGCAAATCGTGGAAAATATTAGAGTGCCAAAATGGAGTATTCAGCTAAGAAAAGAGAAAATTAAGGTGCCTGTGTCTTCTTAATTTGTGGCCTACTGTATTTGCTCGTTAAAAATCATGATTGCCTACCCACAGTAAACAGAAGTTGAAAAAATGAAATATGGGATAACTGACTATTAAATGAGCATTAGGCCTTGTGCAGAGTGGATAAAATTATGAAGAAAACAATATTTAAAGTGTTTGAACACTGACAGGAAAGCAAAATTGTTTGCTTTCTCCAAGGCTCTGAGGGTCTTGATCACTGTATTGTACAAGCACTTGGTACAATTCTCTGATTTTATCTTACATTTATAAGGGTGTGTGCTCCAAACATGAGTGCACACGACGTTTAAAATATTTTTTTAGTATTTAGTATCTTATTTAGGTAGCTTAGTTCTTAGCATTTTGTTTAGTGCTTCAGATTTTCACCCCTGTTGAAGTTGTTTGCAGCCATGAGTGTTGCACGTGCTTGGAAAACCCTGCTTAAACCACCAAGATGGGAACTCAGGGTAGAATGACAGAAGAGTCTTTCCATGCTGTACTGACTTTTTTGGTAGCATTTGCTTTATGGAGTTTCAGTGCAGGCCATTTGGAAATAATTAAATTTATTGACTTATTTGTCATGTACTAGAACTTCTTGAACTTAATTCCAGAAACTTCCTGTCCATGTAACTGGCTTATTTGTACTGACTTCCTTTGTTTATTAGAGGGTGTAGTTAATTAATTGGAGGGTGGAGATGATCTAATCTTTCTTAGGTGATTTTCAGGAAATTTGGTTCTTCCTTAATAGCTTGTTTGTGCCTTTTTTTATTTTTTTTTTTTTAACTGAGTGGATAGTGGTACAGACCCAACACAGGTCTTTCAGAGGTTTAAATGAAGAAAAGATAAATCTCCACTTTTTTTTCAATGCTGTAGGGTTTTTAGGAAGACAAAATATCTCTTTTCTCAGGATGATTCATAATGCTTCAGTGTATTTCTATCATCCTACAAGTCTGAAATATTGAACTTAACATAAGAACATTCCACCTCAAGTGCTAGAATAATGTCATTCCATACATTAGGAAGGGAAGGATGGATAGCTACCTTGTAGATGTGTATTCTTGTGTATTTTTATGGGGATGCTGATCAATTGTTATGCTTTACTTTTGCTTGCTCCGGTTCCCTCATCACTGTAACTTAATGGTCTATATTTAGTATCTGTAGGCATTGAATTAAACAGTACAGGGTAATGATATATCCAGATTTAAGTGTATGACATGACAAATGTATTTGCAGCTGTTAAAACTAAATTAATTTACTGCTTTTAAAAGCATTTCTGTCTTTCTCAGTCTTTGTTCAAGCTAATCAGTGTTGCGTTGAAACACATTCAATTTTTCTTTTTTAAACAGGTATGATTTTTACCATTTTAATGGTTGTGCTATGAAGAAAATTGTCATGCTACTTGTCTGTTAGGGATACAGTAAATACTTCATCACTTCTGCTAGATTCAGAGTTAGAAGACAACCTTAGATTTGTAGTGTTGAAATCTTAAAATGTTAACCTAGGCTGGGGTAAAAGGAGGCGTGTGAGAATCCATGTATTCTGGGTAGCTTGCTCTGTGAATTGTCTTTGGTGACATGAGGCTGGAACTGTCATGTTGCCAGAGAAAATAGTGGCAGGACTCTGAAAAAGGTTTGATCTCTTTGCTGGGAGTCATTGTATGAAAGAGCATTAATAATCTGGCAACGTGGGATCCAGATGGCAAAGCTATTCCTGAGTGTCCCCATAAGCCTGCTGTGATAGTGGCCTAAAGGGAAAGGAGAACTTTCTCTGGAAAAAATTCCGTTCTCTGTCCTCATTGTGTAAAGTCTTCTGGACTGAAAAAAGGATATAGTAGGTTTATTGCAAAGGTTTTTGGAAATAGCATCAAGTTTCAAAGAAGAAAGCTAAAAGAGTGTGTGGGGCTTTCTTCTTAAAAAAATAAATTATATATGTAAACAAATAAAATAAATTAATGTAAAACTCTTAAACTAGAAGAACTGCTCTTTGAGCCTGGAGTAGTAGGGGTGGTAGAAATAGGGATTTGTGATCAGCTGTGGATACTTGAATTTGCAGACAACTTTATATGGATCTTGAGCAGCTGGAATTGAGCATCCGATTGTGTCCTGAAACATTTAACAAACTAAAAAGCCTGGTGAGCTTCACAGGCTCCTATGACACTAAGAAAAACAACAAATCCTGTGCAGGGCCAGGAGTTGGACTCAGTGATCCTTGTGGGTTCCTTCCAACTGTGCATATCCTGTAACTGTGAAATCCATGCTCAAACACCATAAGATAATATTTGGGTGTTTTACTCTTTCAAACACATGCTGGGCTTACCATGGTAGAGACCATTTCTTAATGATGAGGCCTCAGCCAACTTGTGTTGTCTTCTCTCTGAGAGCTCTGACCCCTGCAAGTGCTGCTTTTACAAACCAACAAACTGTTTGCTGTCTGCAAGGTTCATAAATTTTTATTAGATTTTCTTCTTTGAATCGGGATGAGGGCTTTTTAGAAGGGCATTTGTTAGGGGGTTTTTTTTGGCCTTTAAGGAATAGGTAATGTTTTCCTACGGTTATTTTTGATGCTACACGGATGTTTTCATATAGTAGAGCCCTGAAGTACTTTAACTGGAGAATATGTTAGAGAAAGGGGAGGGGAAATAACAAAGGTAAAGACATGAAAAGATTATACAGAATTTACAAAGGCAATACTGAAACAACCTCAGCCGAAGAACTGGTTGCATTAACTGAGAATTAATACTCTTTATAATAAATAAATAAATATCCTTGAAATTACTGCAAGAGTAATGTGTAGATTTGAATCAAAAACTGGAAAAGGGGATATGTTCTTTCACGTATTTTCTCACATAAAAAATGAAATGTTAAAAATTGTATGGTCATGGAACACGTTTTGCTTAGATGAAGTCAATGACGATATGTTAAAGTTCAGATGGAATCTCTTGCTTCTATTATTGAGCGCCTTTTTGCCTGCCCTGTACTGGCCTGACAGTCATTACAGCAATCCAAAGTCAGATATCTGTTTCTGTTTCATGTATAATGAGATTTTTGGGAGATTTGATGGAAATGCTGATGATACTCAGAAAGTGGCATGTGCTTGCATATGACATTTTTTTTCCCTCCTGTGTTTGACTTCAGTGTTTGTTTGTTCAGGTTTTTTTAAAGAGTGCACTGCACACCTGTATGTATAGTGAATGCTCTTTTCCACGTATACTGTGTTAATGATGTGAAAAGTACAGTCAAACATTTTGTAACAGCAAAAATAAATGGTAAACTGTACAAAATTAATATGAGCAAAGCATCCCAACATAAAATACTGTGCTATTTTAAAGAAAAATAAAACCTGTAGTATTATTGTATGACTAATGTATAAAAATAAATACCATATGTCTTGCAAAATAACATCTGTTCTCTTGAAAAGAAACTTTGTTCATGCTTTTTGCTTACTGTACCTATTAAGTCAGTTGACTGTAGTCCCTCGGAACAGTCATTGGTCTAGCCATTGATAAAATTATTTTAGAGCATAATTCTTAAAAGTTATTTTAAGTAGACCAAAATATTAGCATAAAACAAATATTACTTTTTGGTAGAACAAGAAGAAAATACTAAAAGCAGATTATTTTTCTTGGGCCTGTAGAAAGTACAGGCTTTATAAAACCTTGCACGTGAAATTTCCAGTCATGCATTTGTGTTGTGACTAACTCGGATGGATTGAGCTGCAGGTTCCCTGGAAAACTTGCTAACAATGGGGGAACACCTGTGAAAGCATCCCGCAATCTCAGTTGATCTTGTTTGATTATTCAACTCATCCGGGCCCTACCTTCTCCTTCTGCAACATGTTCTTTGTGTACTGAACTCATTTACACGGGAGAAACCAAGTAAGCACAGGGCTTTTTAGGATGGTAATTTTGGGGGCTGACAAGCACCTTTCCTTTCTGCGTCTTGATTTGCAGGCTTGGAGGGATTCCCAGGTGACTACTGAGGTCTTACCTGGGTGCAATAAAAGAAGCTAATCAGCCAGCATGACACTTAAGAAATAGATGAGATTCCGTTTCAGTTCACTGCACAGAAGAAAAGCTTGATTTTCCTTTAGAGAATTTTCAAAACTAATTGTGTGCCATTTGAGAAGCGGATGAGATGGAATGAAACTTAGAAGTATTTTTGTAGACTTCAGTTTTGTTAGCATAAGCATAGTATAGTAGGTTGGTTTTATATAGGGAGAGTGCCAACATTTAAAAAAAAAAATGCAAACAGCAAAACCCCAGCAAACTTTGGGCTTTTTTTATTGTGCTTTTTGTTAAATATAAGTGTGTGAATGAAGAGTGTTCAGTACAGAAGCTTTCTTGAGACTGTTGAATAGTTATCTGCTCTTCCTTGCACTGTTAAATGTTTTGTTTGGTTTTGTGCTGTGTGAATTGTTTTCTTGTCCTTGCTGATTTGGCTGTAAATGTGATAAAGGATTTTTTTTTTTTGCTTTGGATACTGCAATCAAAGCACTTCTGTCATCGTGTTGTTCTAGCTTGTCTTGTTTGAAATGCACCACAAACCTAATAATGACTAAAGACAGTCCTGAGCAACCTGATTGAATGCCTTTGACCCATTTTGAACAAGAGCAGAGCAGGCTCTGCTCCTCTGCTCCCTTCCAGCCACTCTCATTCTGTGGTTCTAATCAGGTGCACCTCCTTCATAGCTCTGCTGCTCAATTCTGGAAACCAGTTTTTGTTTTTTTCACCGGCTGGGTGTGGTTATAGGTATGCCATCCAGACATTCTCAAAGACAAATGCTTCTTTACATTTTCTCTGCTATTATTTCTTCTTGCAATTATACATACTATATAGTATATGCGTATTTTTATAAATATATATGTGTGTATATAAAAATATAAACTGTATCTATATGACAAGTGGTGCATTTCTGGCTCCTAATACTTGGTTGATGTATCCTGAATCTTTGCTTCTACTGTCTGAGAGATTATGTGGTGTCAAGAGTTTGTTGTATGAAAGCTGATACTTGCAACTTCAATTATGACTGCTTAGAAGCTGATTAGTAAATTGGTCAGTGTTTTCCAGTGAATTAAATTATGTGTTATAAAGGTGAGCATTTTTAATTAAGGCGGTACGTTTGATTGTAACTGGTTTACATGTTGATGCCAAATAACCTGTGAGTGTTGAAAAGTATGCTGATCTAAGTTACTTGTTGGCAGAGAAGCTCGGTGTAGGTGTAGCTTTGCTGAAGTCAAGCCTTAGCAAATGTTGATTCCTTTCTTCCTTCCAGCTGTAAAAACTGTTATCTGAATTTTCTACTCTTTGGAGGTCGGGTGAGCTGCTGAAGCTCAGGATTGTGGTTACAGGCATGAGTGTAGATACTTGTTTTACTCCTAATGAAGGAGTCCTTGGCAGATTAACATTTCTCTGGTGTGGTCTCACTGCCAGATCTAGAAAGAATTTCCTGGTTTGCTGCAGGGAAAATGTGCGTGGCTATTTTACTGAAATGATGGATTGTTATCTGTTGTGTAGTAATGGCATGAGACTCGATTGGATAGTATCTCTAAAGGTGCCATAGAACTCTACTACTGTTGTACTCACACCACCCAAACCCTCTGTTTATATTTCGCTCTCAAAGTAACATTCTTGGGGAATATTAAGATTGTATGGCTTCTCTGAGTGAGGTTTCTGCAGCTGGTTTTCATTACTGCACAAAACTGTGATAAGGAGGTCGGAGCCCCGGTAGGGTGTGGGACTGAGACCCTGGATAGTGCGGAAGACAGTGGAGAGGACTACAGCCTTGTGTTCTTATTTCCCATTGTCTCGAGTTCTGTATGGAAGTTGGCTGTTTAACTGAAGGCTTGTCAAGGTTTTGGCTTTGCTTCCATGTGAAATTTAATAGACAATTTAATAGAAATTTAATTAGAGCCTCCAGTGACACAGCAGTCCTTTGCTCTTCAGTTCTTAGTGGTCTCTTGCTGATTTATATGCAGAATATGTAATGTCATTTATGATAACATTTTTTTCAGAATGAAAAATATTTATCACCTCAAAAACTGACTTGGATTATATCCAAAAGAAAAACTGAAGTAATCTTGTGGGATTTTTTTTTCCCTTTTTTTTTCTCTTCTGTAGTTGAGGTTCTGTGAGTAAGAAGAAAAGGTGTTTTGTGACCTACACTGTCAAATACTTTCTTGGGGAGTGGGTTCTGGTATCCTTACTGTGCTGAAGATGGGGCATGCTGTAGTTCTGGGTTCTGTGCCTGTGAGTGAACCAGCACACAACACGAGTGGCTAATGCTTTGTATCGTGGTGACTTTGGTTTGTGGAGTTTTCCCAAGTAGTTTACATAACCTTACAATAAAGCATAATGTATTTACTATAATCTTTTAGACTTTTAAAAAAATACACTTGAGCCCTTTAAATGTGGCATAAATGTTATTGGTGAAATTTTTGATTTTTAGTTTGGTCTAAATCTACCATCACAATACTTATTTTTAACTAATGAGGTTAGAATTGAAAATAAATCAAGCCTTACATAGTAAAAGCATGTTTTCCTTGCCAAATTCAAGCTGGCACATTCGGTGTCCAAACAGTTTACATACAGTAAGCAGGATAAATTTAAATTGGGCAAAGAACTGACAAGAGGAGACCGATTAAATTAGCTCAGAGTTTTTGTATGAATTACATTTGCTTAGTGGCCACTTGACAGTACTTCTGTTATCACTGAAATAAATGTTTATTATGCTGAAACTTTTAGTCTTCTAAATTCCTGAACTCTGAAAGTATAATGGTTTGCCACTTTAACTGGATACTTCAGATGGGGTTAAATACTATTTCTCCCTTTTCATTAAACATTCATTTCAGCATGTTTGCTAAAGAAGTAGACACAGTTTTACAAAAGCTTTGAGGAGAGCTTGCCTGTGTATGGTGTTTCTTGGGAGGGGATTTCCCTTTTCTCATACAAAAGAAGAGGATGCAAATTATTTTTGATGGCACGGTGTGTTTAAAAAGTGGGTGGAGATAAGAAATTTTTACTTCTGCTTTTGGAATCAAGTCTTGCAAGATCTCATTGATTCAGGTTTTTGGGTGCAAATGTTTTTGTGTTCCTAATAATGGCATTTGACATTACATTCTTTAATTATTAACAAGACCATAGACTGAAAACAAATTGACATAACATTATTTAGAAGAAGTCCATCAACATTTCTTTCAGCAGGCTTAAAATAGTTGCTTTTGTTTGCAGTGTGAATAATTGTGCATATTTCGTTAACCTTTATCATGGGTGATGTGTTAATGTGTGCTGGGGAGACTTTCAAAATGCCTGAAACCACATTCCTTGTTCTATTTCTAATGTTACTTAGATGCTACTGCTCTTACAGGCTGAAACAGAAGTAAGATCATTGCATTTCACCACCACTGGAGCTAAGGGTACAAAATTATTTAGGGTATCAGTTGGCCGAGTTCTCAGCTTGCCAAGAAACAAGTTTCTGATAGTTGGAAAATGTGCTGATGGATTCCTCCCCCCTGCCCCCCAATTAATTGAACTTCAAGAGCTAGAATACATTTCTGAAGTGAATCGAGAGCTTATTATTGGAGCAGATTCAAGTCCTATAAGAAGTTCTTCTAGAGGAAGGGAAAAAAAAGGCTTGCTTTTACATAAGTAAAAGAAAAGGGCTGATACCTCCTCCTCACACCCCCAAACAAGATCAGAATGGTATTAGATTTTGCTTCTCTGTTTTTAATTGCAAATTAATAAGAATGGCAGTATAATTTGCATTCACATCTCATGGCAATAATGACAGACTTTATATTCTGAGAAATTGACTCTTTTAGTGCTGGAGGCAGTTGATATTTTCCTTGCAGTTATCTTCATTAAAGTGAATGTTGTTCTCCAGTATGCTGGGCAAAGTGTGATCTGCATATCTGTTATACCCTGGCGTGGGTGATGTTCCTTTGTTAATTCATGAGCTGCTGTCTCTACAGGTCGTAAACATGTAACTCCTTCAGTCCAAAGCGCGGCTTTATTTTACAAGTGTTTTCTATGTAGAGCTTTCAGAAAGCAGTGGTCTCTATGAGTCTTCCAGTCCACAGGTGTATGAAAGATCTGGTTTCCTTGGTACCTTTTCTGCACTGCAAAAGTGTCATTTATTATTGTAATGGCACAGCTTTTTATGGCAGATCTTCCAACCATAGAGGAGGATACCCATCAGACCCTTCCTGCATTCTTGTAGAGTTCAACCTGTGAGCTTAGACTAAAATGACAAAATAAATTATCTTCTTAATGCTTGGGAACTTGGGACCATTTAAAAGTGCTAAAAAGAGAGTAGGCTTTGATTTGAATGAAGCTTTTGGCTTATGCATGATTCATTTCTAGAAAGTAGGAAGAGTAGAAGAGGTAATTCAATTTATTCACAATCACTTTCAATAAGACATGAAAGGTGGTCATTTAGCTGAACTTCTAAGAAATTAAATTTACTGAAAGGAGGACTTTGTTCCCTGTCATTAGAAGTACTTGCATGCATATGTACATTTCTCTGCATGTGTGTATATATATATATCTGTAGACATAAAAAAAAAAGTAATTGTATGCCTGTGTATCTACTTGTGGATGTATTTGCAAGGGATTCTGGCCATTGGTTTGCATGAGAACCAGTTACAAACCTTGCCAGTCATAATTCAAGGAACAAATTGGCCACATCATCATTTTGTTGAGCTGAGTGAAGTGTAATCGTGTTTTTAAAAAGCCCCAAAAGAACAAAACCCTCCACAAAGTATCCCAACATAAGTATGATGTACTGTTCCAGGGAGGTGGGGAGTCAGGGGATTTTAAATGAGAGGAGAAAGCAAATGAAAGAAAACCATATTAGACTGGACCATTGTTTCGACTAAAAGATTCATTGTTGAAAGAGATGTTGTGTCATAACTTTTTCTTGTTGAATTTCTTGAAAAAGACAAAGCTATTGCATACCCACCCCCCCAACCCCAATGACAGCAGTGACAGTCTTCAAAAGGTAATCTGTAAACTAGTTGATAATTTTTACTCCTTCTCTTTTTCTTTTCCTCCCCTGAATTGCCATTTTGGACTCTTTTATCCTCCTTCTAGTGAGGTTAACTGTTAGTTTTCTTGCAGATGAAGTAATTTGAAGTTTGAAAATGTTACTAAATAAGGAAACTCATTACTCTTTTTTCTGTGTTTTGGCTTTCTGATAAAGCAAAAACAATAGCAAAACATATCCATAGAGTGACAATAACAAATTTTCTGTCCATTTTACATTACAAGCAGCTAACTAGATTTATTCTTTTAAAAGAATAAGAAAGCAGGCAGAGAATATAGCCTATTTTTTACCATTATTCAGTATTAACAATGGAGAAGAGAAGGTGGCTTCTAAAGTTGGGTACTTAATGCAAATTCATTCTCTTGCATAAGCTACAGAGCAATAGAACATAACACTGTCATTAAAACTGACTCATAGCATTCAACAGAAGGTGTGTTTCAAGCTTTAAAAGTGCTAAGAGAATTAATGCAGTCTAGTAAATATCTTGCAGTGGGAAGAAGTACTTGAGCTGCATTTTGTTGCAAAATGTTGTTGTGCAAATTGTTTTGGAAAGGATTTGTCTTTTTAAAAATATCTGAGCATTCAAGCAGAGAAATGGAGTTATTCTAAACTATGAAGTATTTTGATCAGTTGGAAGATGGATGCAGGTAGGCTGTGAAATGCCTTTGACATCCATGTTTGAAATTCCAGCTCAGGACGGAGACTTACATTACTTGATTGTCTTTTAGCTCCCTTCATTATGGCTGGAGGGAAGACTCCGAAGCATTGGAAAAATCTGTCTCCAGCAGTAGGTATTCCGGTCTGTAAATTGGTGTTTTGCTGGTTTTGCTTTGGTTGGGTTTTTTGACTGTAGGAGGTGGGAATGGGAAATGTGTATCTAAAAGGCCTAAGTGTTAAACTTGCATTTAAATTGGTTTAGCATGCAGTCTCAGCAACAAAGAAAGTGGCATAATCCAAAGAAGATTACAAGAATTAGTTCTGACTTTTTGTCTGAGTAAATAGCATATCACCCATTCTACCTGCATCACAGAGGAAAGTGGAGATGATTCTTCCAGTGTTAGAGAATGTTAGTGGAAGGAAATAATTATGGTGTGGATAAAACTGTAAGCTTGCCTGTTGGCTCCCTACCTGCTGGGCAGTGGCTTCTTAGGTTCTGTGTGCTGGGCTGGGCACGGGGTCGGTGTGTTGCTGCTTTGGGGTTGCTGCCTGTGGTGGGTGAGGGAAAGTCTTGATATGTTCCCATTCAGTTCTAGTTTCTTGATGACCAATATTTAGGCCTGTCATGGTACAGTTTACTTCCTTACAAATGAGAGACAGCTGATTCATCTCTTTGATGTAGAGTCTTTCACCTCGGAAACATCCTAGCAGCCCTTGTCACTCAGTAAAACTGAGCTTTGGGTAGTTCTTTTTAATCCTCTGAGAAATGGTATGCCCTATATTGTTGACAGCTCTTATTTTCTTAGTTGTTTTTACTCTCCTGTTTCAGGAAATAAATAACCATGATTTTCTGTGAGTAGACTTTTGTGTTCATATCTCCCAAATTACTTCTATTTCCCTTCATGTTAGAAGATTGTTTGTATAAGACGTAACTAGATAACTATTAGAAACAGTAAAGTCAGTTATGGAAATCCTGACTTTTGGATGCAAGTCTGTATGTTTTTATAAGCTAATATAAGTCTCAAAGATCCTGATGAACTCATTGCTCATGCCTGAAGCATCTTCTCCTCAGAATTTTTTCTTCTTTTCTTTCATTTCAGAACTTCCCCACATGCTCGCCTTTCGCTGTCTTCTTCCATGACTTCCTGGAGTAGCTTCCTTTCTCTTCCTCCCTCACCCACCCTTCTTGCCATTTGCCCTTCTTTCACTTCTCCTCCCCCACCCGCCCTCCTCCATAATTAAGCTCTGAGGACAGAGAAACGCGTGAAGGGTGAAAATCAGGATTATGAGGATTTTTTATTACCTTTCCTTTGGTAGGCCTGCCAACATTATTTACTGTTTAGGTGCATCTTCCTTTTAAGACCTGTTTTTCAGGTACTCTTTTGGGTCACTTACATATCCAGACACGCTTTCGCTGCCATGGGAATCTCCCATGAAAGAAGCTGTCAGCATAGCAAGAAAAGAGCTCAGCTTGGCACTTTTAGAGCAGTCTCCTTGGGAGAAAGGCCATGTATCTGTCATTTCCTATTTATGTTTAAATATCTTTCCATTGATACATAAACTTCTATAATCTGGATGATTCTTCTTTAGATTATAGTGACTTAAGTTGTAAATACTAAGCTTTTACCTCTCTTTTACCTCTCTCTCTTTTTTTTTTTATATAGCTCATACCTTCATTAGTAAACTCCCCTATTTAGTTTACAGAAAATTTCGTCAGAATAGTAATGTTGACTAGGTCTGTGGAATTCTTTCATTGGGCCTTTATTTTAAATACTAATCTTTTTGATAAAAATACTAGTTAAGCACAGTTCATTGGCTATGCATATTTTACCAATGTATTGATGGTGGTGGATGAAGGTATAGAGCAAGTATAGACTGCATTTGTGTTAAGAAAGTCAGTCTGATCATTCATAATTTTAATTATGAGGATAGTTTTCATGTTATGTGAGATTTAAAATATTCTTTTTTCTTTTAACTGCTGAATGGAAACCACTAGGCTGAAACTGCAAGATAAATTATTCCTTATATTATTCCTCATATTTTTAGAGTCATTACAGAAGCTGGCATTGAAACAGCATTATTATAAAAAAAATAAAATTATTACCACGTCTTGTTTCCAGAGATAAATCAAATGTCCTCCTAATGTTTTTGAAGTTTTTTTCCTGAGTCATCTGGTGAGACTTTCATTTACCTCAAGACTTGTATTTTGCCACAGCAGTTCTGGTGATGCAAAGAAACAATACCTTAGCATGGTTTCAAACATTAAATCTTTCTAAGTTATTTTATACCAGCACCAGAGGCCTTCAACATGGCAAAAGAGTTTCCTTATTAAAGAGCTTAACATCTAATTGAAGACAAGTCCTAAGAATGCATCTAACAGTTGAAAGAAGCAGGAGAGGAAAAGTGAACATCATAATGATTACATGTCTTTTCACTTGGGTTTCTGTGGTGAGTTGACCTTGGCTGGACACCAGCCAAAGCTGCTTTGTCACTCATCTCCTTATAAAATCACAGAATGGCTTGGGTAGGAAGGGACCCCAATGATCATCTTGTTTCAACCCCCCTACCTTGAACATTTCCAGGGATGGGACATCCACAGCTTCTCTGCGCAACCTGTTCCAGCGTTGCACCACCACAGTAAGGGACATCTTTCTACTTTCTAATCCAAGTCTCTAATCTGTTAGTTTAAAACTGTTCCACTGTGTCCTGTCATTACCCTCCCATGTAAAAAGTCCCTCTGGCTCCTTGTGTAAGCACCCTTTAAGTACTGGAAGGCTGCAATGAGGTCTCTCCAGAGTCTTCTCAATGATGAGCAACCCCAGCTCCCTCAGCTTGTCTTCATAGCAGAGGTGCTCCAGCCCTCTGATCACCTCTGTGGCCTCCTCTGGACCCACTCTGACAGGTCCACATCTTTCTTGTGCTGGGGACCCCAGACCTGGGCACAATACGCCAGGTGGGGTCTCACAAGGACAAAGTAGAGGGGGAGAATCCCCTTTCTCGACCTGCTGGCCACCCCTCCTTTGGTGCAGCCCAGGATGCCTTGGGCCTTCTGGCCTGCAAGCACACAATGTTGGCTCATGTCCAGCTTTTCATACATGAGAACCCCCAAGTCCTTCTCTGCGGGGCTGCTCTCACTCACTTGTTCTCACAGTCCTGCACTCACGTCTGAGTTTGCCCTGACCCAGATGCAGCACGTTGCACTTGGACTTGTTGAACTTCAGGAGGTTGTCATGGGTCCACTTTTCCATGTCCCCCTGGATGACATCCTGTCCTTCTGTTGTGTCAGCTGCACCACTCAGCCTTGTGTCATCTGTAAACTTGCTGAGAATGCCCTCAGTCTCACTGTCGGTGTCATTGATAAAGGTATTAAAGAGCACTGGACCCAAGACAGAGCCCTGAGGGACAGCACCGACTTCCAACTGGACATGAGCCATTGAGCACAGCTCTCTGGCTGCATCCATCCAGCCAATTCCTTCTCGTTATCCTCAGCTGGTCAGGGGAGAGAAAATAGAATGAAAGGCTCATGGGTAGAGATAAGGATGGGAAAAGATAACTCAGCAATTACCATCATGGACAAAACAGACTCAACTTGGGGGAAAATTAATTTATTACCAATCAAATCATAATAATATAATGAGGAATAAACCTAAATCTTAAAAAACATCTTCCCCCTGCCCCTCCCTTTTTCCAGGGCTTAACTTTGCTCCTGAAATCTCTCTCTCCTTCCTTGCAGCAGCGCAGGGGGATGAGAGGTTGTGTTTAGTTCATCTGATGTCTCTGCAGCTCCTTTCTCCTCAGGGGAAGGACTCCTCACGCTCTTCCCCTGCTCCAGCACGGCATCCCTCCCTTGGAAAACAGTCCTCCATGCACTTCTTAACATGGGCTGCAGTTCTTCATGGAGTGCTCCTGTGTGGATCCTTTCCACGGGGTGCAGTCCTTCAGGAACAGATTGCACCAGTGTGGGTCCCCTACAGGACCTACCAGTAAATATGCTTCTGGTGTGGCTTCCCTCTCCATGGGCCACAGGTCCCATCAGGAGTTTACTTCAGTGCAAGCTTCCCATGGCATCACAACTTCCTTTAGGCATCCGGGTGCCCTCCATGGGGTCCTCCAGGGGTTGCACATGGATGTCTGTACTCCCATTGACCTCCATGGGCTGCAGGGGCACAGCTGCATCACGGTGGTCTTCACCACGGTCTGCAAGGGAATCTTGGCTCTGGCACCTGGAGCACCTCCCTCCCCTCCTGCACTGACCTTGGTATCTGCAGGGCTGCTTCTCTCCGTATTCTCACTCCTCTTTCTAGCTGCAATTGCACAGGGCTTTTTTTCCCCTCTTCTTAAATATGTAGCCCCCTTCACCCTTGCAAAATCTGTCCTCACAAACCTAATACAGTTTCATAGTAGTGGTGTTGGCGTCTTTAAGAAATAAAATGTCAGAATCTCCTTTGTTCTAATATAGCATTAGAGATACTAAGTTTAGAAATGCCAAATATTTTTTTTTCACAGTAGCTTAAATTCATAGTGTAAAGGGGAGGGTTTACAGTGGGAAGTAGTCTGTGAGTTTCAGTGGTCTCTCTAAAGGGAGTGAGTTTCTTGAGTGCTCCAAGCCTGGTTGCAGAGCTCCAGTATTCAGCGTTGCTGTGATGTTCCTCAATCCTTGGGCAGTCTGTACGGGATGGAAGGCTGTCAGCCTTTATAATTGTGTCACCAGTGTCTCAGTTTCCTTGCATTTTTATTGAAGGTAGTTCTTTGACCTGTTTCTCTGTATCAGAACTGTCCCCTGCCTTCTTTCACACTAATACTGTGTGTATTCCAACCTGGAGTTCACTTGCAATTTTGAATATCGAAGCACACAGGAGTGGCTCACTTGTGTTTTTTTGCAAAACAAGGTTCTGCTTTAGCTAATGCTTTAGTTCTTTTAAATCCACAGCCTCTAGATTTTAGAAATTTTAGCTAAGGGCCAAGCCCTGGACTATCCTGATTGTAGTAGCTTTTCTTTCATGCTGTTGAGACAAAGTGCATCTTTTGATCATTAAAAGGGATTTTTGATTACAAATATTCAAAAGCAGTTTAAAATCACAACAGTCTGTTTTCCCCATGATCACCGAGTTTAACTGTAATGTCAACAGAACTTAAATTTTATGTTTAGGTTAAACAACCGATACATGAACGAATAGGAATAAGTATTTCTCACAGCGTGTTTTTTCTTGTAAACAGAGGAACTCTTCATTCATCAGCGTCCATTCACTGATGCAGTTACCAGTGCTGGGGATAAGCATATGATCTTGTTAATATTGATAATATTCTGGTCTTCATTGGTTTTTCCTTTTTACGTTTTCAAGTTTATTTTTTGCTCCTTTTGGATGGGATCACTAAATTAAATTTGTGCTTTTGTTTCTGTATTTTTTTCCTCTACTGGAAAGTTGTTTACACATATGGCAATTTGAGTTGGTCACCCTAATACATCTTCCAAATACATTTGCCGTGATTTACGTAGCAGACTGAAGTTCCTCTACCTGAAGGTGTTCTAGGTGGCTCAGCACAAGAGCACCTGTCATAACAGCACAACTCAATGCTCTGTTGCTCTACTTTCCCTGCAGTGGATTTGCACTGAATGCAAAGTTTATTTCAGAGTTTTGAGATTACTGTTCAGAGTCCTCGCTCAAATTGTCCGTGGTACGTGATACATTGCTGCTGCTGCTGCTTCTGTGGTGCTCCGTTCCAGCACCCTCAAAGCATTCATCCTGTACCCCAAGGAAGTTTTTAATAGTAAGTTATGTTAATGACAGTTAACAATTAACAAATAATGTTAATTGAGAGGAATTGTTAGGGGTTTTTGCTTTTCTCTTCTTTATTTGGAATGTGAATCTTTTTATTGAACTTTAGCTCATTGTAATGGTCATAACCTCTTAATGCAGTCTGAGCCACTTTGGAGATTAGTCCTCTTGACTTGGGCTTCACTTAATTGATTTATTCACCTGTGTAAGTTTAACAGATTTTTTTTTCAACCAGAAAGCATTGCAAAACACCTTGAAGTGTTCAGTCACTCTGATAATAGACATCATAAAAATCCCCCCATCTGTGAAGTGTAAAATAAACATATTCATATATTTTTAGTATTAATCCTATTCAGTTAAATTGGGAATTGAACTGTTAGTCATTGAGTGGCTTCTTTTTGCCCTTTATTTGAGACTTTTGATGACATTTTTTTTAAAGGTCAGGTTTGTAAAAGATGGATCAGTATTATTTAAATTGGATGCTTCTGATTATTTGCCTGGAAAGCACATCAAGAAGAAATAATAAATAATTGTATGTGTTATTTGAGTATAGTTCTGTTCATTTGCATGTATTGTATTTTCTTATTAGTTTAGTACTAAATTTTGGGGGGCTTCCCCCTCATAGTTCTCTTTGTTCCATATATGTGGTATGCCCTTTTAAAGAAAAAAGAAATTTCTTGGGATTTTTCTTCTTTTTACTTCACATGGTGAGCCAGTAACATGTGCTTAATGATATGGTTGAAGATTACAAGAAGAGTAGTCATTGCAGTTGTTTTGATCTGCATTACAATGCCCACAGAATTTAGTTTCAGCATTCACTTGCTATTTATAAATACTTTATATTCACCTTTACTTTTCTGTACTCTTATGAGAAAAATCCATCTCAGCCAAAGCCAGTGCAGAGAGGAACATGACTTTTACAATTTGGATGTGAGTTATTTCTAGAACAATGAAGACAAAACTGGGTTGGAAGGAGGGGGAAACTTTGTCAGATTAGAGGAATTTCAGTCTTATTAAGTCACCAGAATGCTTTGTGTGTGCACGTATGAAAGATTCGGTGGCTGATCCAGTTAGGAATGCATGAGAGGACATTTTTTGAAGTGGCCAGGTCTTCTGCATCTGTAGTTTTGTGTGCTGCCAGCATGGCAGTGTAGCATTGTGGTGCTCAGTTGGTGGCTCTGCCATTGTGGAGAGGAATCTCACAGTGCCAGCGGACTGGCAGGAACTGGAGAGCGTGATGGAAGAGCTCAAGAGGCCCATTCTTTCCACAAATACCCTGCTGAGCTCAAACTTCAGAGCAACCTCCAGCTCACTGACTGCTTCTAACATGGTCCCTTAAAGAGAATATACTGTACTTTCCTCAGACTGGAACACCCTCTGCCCTCGGCTCAAGATTCTGAATGTGCCGTTTTGTTTTTTTGGGGTTTTTTCCTTCTTTTTTTTTTTTTTTTCCCCCTAAGTATGAATCTTCAAACACAAATGTGGGAATTGAGCCACAAAGTCAGTCCTGACGTGTAACTGAAAATAGCAGGTGTTTTTCAGGTACTTATAAAGATGAAAAAAAGCTACGTCTGTAATATTATTTTGCAGTATTATATGAGAATTTAAAGTCCATGGCAGATTGTCAAAGATAGCATGGGACTAAATAGTAAGCAACATGATAAATGAATGTGCGATGTTACTGGAGACTGGTGTTATGAGAAGAGAGAAGGAAAGATTAAAAACAAAAACCAACATCTAAAGAGACCACTAAAAATACTGTGTCAGATAAAGAAATATTAGCTCCTTTCACAGCAAGCTCTTCTGTTGGGAAATAAGACTTTCCTTTATCTAAATTTTTTTTTTTCCTTACCCCTCTTTGCCTAAGAGTATATCAGTAAGCCAAAGTGTTCTTTTTCCTTCAACTACAGATGTTGAGCACTTATATTTGATAGAAAACAAAGCATAAGTGTCAGGCTCCTTGTGCTAGAAGAAACTGCACAGGCTTTGGATTTCAGAGGTTGCTGTTGAGGGTGTTATCCTCTGAGCACTGGTTGTTTCTCTTCAGAGCTGCTGCAGGTCCAGGGGAGCCCGCCCAGCGTGCGTAAAGACCAGCATAAACTGCGTAAGGAGCTGTCACACCCACAACAGACTGACTTGTTAAGTTCTTATTGGAGAGCAAGACTAAAATGGAAGCAAAATCGTCTTCCCTTCTGTTATGACTCATGGGAGCTGCTTTTGTGCTCAATGCTTTCATAATCAGTCTGCTTATTTGTCAGTATGGTCTTAGAAGCATCCTGCTAAGCGCCCACTCTTTTTGAGTTGGCCACAGCTGTTAGAGAAGATCATGAATCCTTCGTTTTAACTCCAAGAAGTGAATTTATTTCACTTATCCTGGATGAGCTGAATTTATTTTTTAAGTTGCACTTGAATACAAAAGGAAGAGCACTCATAGAACAAGATAAACCAAACCAAATCATTATTTCTGCCCTGACCTTCAAGCTCAGTTTTCCTTCCGGAATTTCACCAAACAGGTATCTTTAATAGCTGGGAGCTGATTCATCCATTTTTCTAGTTGTGTGTTTGCTGGGAACTTTGTTCAAGTTATTCCCTCATGCACCCCTGGTTGTGCTGCCTTTTAAGCAAGTTATGTGACAGTGACTTCCTGTGATGTATAACTCATTCAGATGAATTTGCAGGTTTTAGTATATCAACAGCTATTAAAAAACAAGTTCTCCAAAAACCTACAACGGTGAAGTCAGATTTCGATGATGACATTAGCAATGTTGATAAATGCTTTCTGGAGCTGAATTTTTTAAACCTGTGAGCTTGTGCAAGCAACCTTGGTGTTTTGCTTTCACATAATTTGTTCAAGTTTGCCAGTTTTCTAAACTCTGTGTTTGTTTTCAGCAGCTGTTCTTTTCATTCCTAATTTTTTATATGAGCAGAGGAGGATAGAATGAAGCTTGGAGTATGAAAAATGACTTGCTATAATTGCAAGTTCTGGTTGCTTTTTATCTCTTCAGGTTTTTTTATTCAACTTCCACACTGTGGATTTTTTCATATTATGAAATTATGGTGCCTCTTCCAGCAGAATCTTGTCCTATTAGAAGGTCTGCTATCCCTCCATAAAATGGAAAAACTAAGTGGTAGCTTTTTTTCCAAACTAGAGGAGTGAGACTGGCAAAACTTCACGAGCAGTATGATTGTATTATTTTTCTGTCCGTTCTTAAAGTCAGAATGTTACTGCTAACATCCTCCTCACAGGTTTTCATATGCTGAATTATTTCTTCCCAATCAGTAATTCCTTATAATAATCCTGGCACATTCTTCTGGACCAATAAATCCAGAAGGTTTTTTCCCAGCTATTTTCTTTACCCTGTCACTTGCATATTCTGCTGTAACACTGAATCAGTTGCTTGTAGCTCTAATTAGAGTTTTGCTAGAAAATAAATAGAACTACATATATAGAGGGGAAGAGAAGAAAAGGTGCTGAGTGATGCATCCTGGCTAGCAGAGGTGGTTAATTCTTCCTTTCATCTGTGTACCTTGTAGGTCAGGAGACATGCCAGGGTGTGGATTAATGCATAACCATCAAAGACAGATACTTACAAGTTCTTTACGTTTGATGAACCTGCTGTTTTGTGACTGAACAGAGGAAAATGTAACAAGCCTCTCAAAATTCTTAGTTATATTCTCTCAGTGAGTGAGCATAATAAATAAATAAAAAGATTAAGCTTGCTTCTTGGTTTAGGAGAGCAAGAGAGGTGTAGTACCTACTGGCAAGAAGCTTGTTTAAAAGCCCATGGATGACTTTGAAGTCAATTAGAAGTTTGTAACTGACCTCAGCGGGGTGCAAATTGCGCTCTTTCTGTCTTGATAAATGAAAGTAACTGTACACTTGATATGCAAGATGCTGATAGACAAATCTAACTATACTTCTAAAACAGATTTACTTCTCAAAATTTTACGAAGACAAATGTCTACCTCAAGTGTTTTGTAATTCTCACCAAACATCTCTACTGAAGTGTAACTATGCAAAAAGTGCTTCCTCTCGCCACAGAGCTATTGGTGATTATGAAATAATGAATAGCATTTTTATTTAGGATAGTCTTTGGATTGAGTGGTCAAGTTTGATGCTTTTGAGTGATGTGCTAGAATTCGTAATGGTCACGAAGGGAAAAAGAATTGGGGAAAAGATAGCTTTTTCCCCATTGCTTTAATTTAAATGCAAATGATCGGGTACCATAATGCTGTATGTATACTCATTCCAAAAATGTTTGTGAGTTTTCTGGTTTCTACATACAGGCCTTTCATGTTATTGCAAAACAGCTACATTGGTCTCACACTGTTACACTTCTGGATTAAGTAAAACTAAGTTGTTCTTATTGATTTCATGACATTTCATTTTGCTGAGTTGGCTCCGCATTCTGTTGAACGTCACGGTAACATTGAGACCATCTCAGTGCTCTCTTGGTTTAATTCATAAGTTTTTTATGTGCTGTGAATCTGGCTGCCTTGGAAAGGGATATTAGGACAATGAGTGCTATTTCCCTGCTGCGAATCTTTGAGAGGTAGATGATGGCCTTATTTCCTCTTCTGCAAGGGTTATCATTCTAGCCAGCAGGCAGCTTATGAAAACAGACCAGTGTGGCACTCAGTGCAAAAAATGAAATCGTGGTTGTTATTAACAAGGTTTTCCTTGCTGTTTCCAGTGTTCAACTAGAAAGAATCCAGTCTGTCCTCACTAAGTTACAGAATAATGTAATCCTTGCTGTGGATAACTTTCTTGAAATTACTTTTTTGTTTAAAACTTCTAGATTTTTCTTTCTGTATTTTTTTCATTACAGTTACACACTCTGCTATTCTCAAGACTCTGTGTCATTCATGGAGTTTTGAGTTCATGTTACCAGATTCCCTGCAAGAATCAGTAATTTTATAAACAATCTTAACCACGCCAGGGCCTTTCAAAAAGCAGTCAAATCCCAGAAAGTTCAGTGGATGCTGCGACTGAACATGTATTTTTAGCAGTTTGATTTTAATCTTTCAGGAGCTTTTGAAGGCAAAGATTTCAAACAAGCAAATAAATTCTGTCTAGGGATTACATGGGTCTAGCTAGTCTGAATTCACTAATGTTTGGATTATGGACCTGCTTGAGGCATAAAGGTGGGGCAAAAAGTGTTTGGATATGAATCCATACTACTGCTGCATTCCACTTGTCATCTTTCATTAGCTTTCCTTTTCATTTCAAGATAAGGTTCTCATAAAGTGCTCTGAGCAGAATCGGACACAAAGATGACCGGAGCTAGCGCAGAAGAGGTGGGGTACTCCAGTGCAGTTTTCTTCTGGGAGCCCCGTGTACGTGCATCTACATTGTCTGTGCTGTTAGTCATGATGCACTTTGGGGAGAATTAGAGGAGCTGGTTTGTGTGTTTCTTTGGAAGCGTATCCATAATGGTGAGTGAACATCAATAAGTGAGGTGACAGGCTTTTACCTCTAGGGACGTCCATGTGAATGCTGCTGTTAGGTGCTGTGCATGCAGGAGCAGCCGTGTAGACAAGGGGATCAGCTTGCTGTGGCTCTTACTAGTGAAGTGAGAAAGGAAGACTGCGTGATCAGTGGGGAGCGGAAGGTGTATAGTACTGAATTGCATGGAATCATAAAATGTTAAGGGTTGAAGGGAACGTAAAGGCCATCTAGTCCCAATTGCCCCTACCATGGGCAGGGACATCTCCCACTAGACCAGATTGCTTAAAACCCTATCCAGCCTGGCCTTCAACACTGCCAGGGCTGGGGCATCCACAGCCTCCCTGGCTGGGAATTTCAGAAAGGAAAGTTAGCTGCTTACAAGCTGGTTTTAATCCCAATAAAAAGTTAGGATTCGTACTGAATTCACTTGTAGAACTCCTAAAAATAAAAGTAACTATAGTGGATCACAAGCTGCAGGCCTGTGTAGCTTTAAGTAGTTTGTGGGAAATTTAGAAATCTAAAATGCATCTAAATTTCTTCTTGAGTTTTTGACACATTATCTCATAAGCTTCTTCACTGTTTCATCATAGCTCCAAGAAGTATTGTGTACACTGTAAGACTGAAAGACAATGCACAGTAATAACAGTGGATAAGTAGTGAATGTTATCACAAATGAAATTCTGGAAGGACTTGTCTGTGAATGATGTTGGGAACTGAGGCAGCAGATTTGCTGATGTTACTGAACAGTGCTAATAGAAAACAGAGTGTGTATTTTCTGACTGTTTCTTTCTGGCAAGTAGTTTTGCTGCTCTGAACCTGACCAATGAGTTTTCTTGTGTCTGGCTTTCATTCTGGCATTAATGGTTGTTTCAAGGTCTCTGTGGCAGTTTTTCTGTCACTCAGCTGCAGCAAGGGCACAGTCAGCTGCGCCTTGTGCCTGGCACCAGCCTCTTTCAGTAGAAAGCTGAAGAAGCTCAGTGCAGGCTCTGTTCTCATGTTGGTGGGTGCAACTGAGCAGATGTTCCTGCTTTTCCAGGATGTCATTTGTTTTTTAGTTCATTACTGTAACCAGAAAGTCTGGACAAACAGCACAAGGGATTTTTTGAGGAGGAGATGCCAGATAAGATAGGATGAGGGTATATGGAAGGGAAAGGAAAGAGTATTTCATACAATTCACAAGTGAAGAAAAAATTATATAATGAAACCAATAAATTAAACCACTGAAAAAACCCATTAAGGAGTGGGTAACTTTCTAAAAAATGAAAGCAAGGCAAAAAGCCCCCAACCATCCCTTTAATTTGAAAATCACTACTATATTTTCAAAATACTGTGTTTGATTAACTCTGGAGTTGCTTCTAAAATAACACCCACCCCCCTTCCCCAAATTATCTGCCCTGTGTCTTGCTGAAGCATCATTGTGATTTCCCTCCACCCTTGAGTCGTCCTTTTGTTATGTGTGACTTAGTCAACACAGGGCTTTTGGCCAGCACCCCTGGCTTACAGTGAAATCCCATTTGTGAGAGCTGAACCCAACATTGCTGGGTCACACTGACCCATTACACGTAAGTTAATTAAATGTATTCACTGCCATCTTGTTCTCCATGAGTAGTTCTGTTCTTGGATCACTGAATTGTGAAAATTATATATTTCCAATTCATGGTGTAGCTATTTTAGGGGTTTTTTTTCCCTGTTTTCGAATGTGGGATATATGCCTTTAATATTAGGGGAACAAATGGAGTCTGAATTAGCAAAACCAAACTTTGATGTGTTTGTTGGTTTTTTTTATCAGACTTTTAAGATGATAGAAGTGGTGAGCCTAAAACAGGACAAAAAACTTTGTTCTTTTCCCTGTGTATAGTTGCCTGATTTGAAAAATTACTTCAACATTTGGGAAACATAGGAAAAAACCCTTTAAAATATTGTTTTCCTGTTTATCACATTTCCATTAAATAAGCTGATAATGGAAATAATTTTTACATCTGATTGTTAGTCAGTCTAGTGTGTGATTTCCTTTTTTTTTAATGATCACAGAAAATAGTAGTAGAAAAATATTTTCTTCTGTGTAGTGCTCTTTTTATTTTATCCTTTTTATCATTTCAGTGGACAAATAAGAAATTAACCAAACAAAATCTGGTTTTATACCTACCTGTCAACATAAGTAATATATAAGTGTATTTTTGCTTACTGAGGTAGTTCCTCTCAAAATTTTCGTTTGATTCCGTTCTGTGGAGAATCACTTTATGCAAGTTAGTTCTTACTGTAATAGACATCCTATGTATGGGATTATGAGGCCAGCTGTTGTATATTCAGGTCAGGTGTATTTCTCAGTAGGTTCTATCCATTGTACATGCTGCTAAGCTCTCCTGCTCATAAAATGTGGAAGTAAATTAATTGTCTGTTACACTTGTTTGACTATATTGGTATGATGTCTATATACCACTGCATTCTCTTACTGCAATAAAACAGAGTGCTAACTACATTATTTTCTCTTCTTTCCTCAGGAAGCTACTTACTGCCTTCAAATTAAGAAAGGGTGTGAGAACTCTGGTTGATCAAGGTGGAATTTTTTTTCCAAGAGCCTTTCCACGATCGCCTTTTGCAAGATCTCCGTACGCTCCCCGTTGTGCCATGTTTTGTGGCTCTCACCGTAAGAGGAATTTGTCTTGATGAAGATTCCTAACATTGGTAATGTGATGAATAAATTTGAGATCCTTGGGGTTGTAGGTGAAGGTAAGTAGTATCTCAATAAAAAATTAATTACAATTTTATATAGATGTGATTTAGTCCTCTTGATGGTAGTGAGTTATCAATTACAAAATATTGCATGTATGCAGATACCAAAAAACATCAGTTTGTTCTGTACGGCTTCTTTTAATTTCCTTCTCGGATAGAGAAGTTTGGAAGCTGAAAGGAACAGAAGAGAAATGGACAGTTTTGTGGTTTTGGGGGGGTTTTGAGTTGGGTTTTTTTAAAAAAGTTTAGTGTATTAATTTCTCATTAATGGTACTAGGGAGATGCAAGTTATCAAACTTATCTGCAGGTATATTTTTTGAAAATAATGTCAATGTTTAAAATCTATTTACTTTCAAGCAGTTTTTATAAAATTGTTTTGTTATACAGAGATTTAGTACCCGTGTATGCAAATTCTGGATAATAATACTGGGAACAATATTATTTCTATATCCAGGAGGTGACAGAACATTGTTTTGTCCTGCCACTTTTAATTGTTTTCTGCTTGAGGATGGTTTATCTCTTCTCTTTGTTTCAGGAGCCTATGGCGTTGTACTTAAATGCAGACACAAGGTAAGTAAATTGTTTCTAAGTCAGAGATAAATGTTGGTGTTTGGGTGAAACAGTGACTTTTGATGAGAACTAAGATGTTACTATGTATGAGACGTGGCGTCTGGGGTGGGCTGCTTCTTGCAGTCATGTACTCAGTTTTTTAATTCAAAGTGTTGGAGGAAATGGGTATATCTAGTACCAAACCTCAGTGTTTGTCTGAAATATTGCTAAGGTTTCATTAATCTCAACTAAGAGAGTTGTTGTTTTTTTTTTAAAGAGGCAAAAAAAAAAGAGAAGAAAAGTTGTTTTGGAGCACCATTTACGCTCAAGCAGTCTCAATTAGAATGCCAAATTATTTGCCAAATATTGCTGTATAAGCACTTTCCTGTCTTGGAAAGGGCAAGGGGAGAGAGAGTGGGATCCATGTGGGATTTCTCCAGCTGTAGGACGGTCAAACTGCAGTAAGAAAGCAGTGACTTTTTTGGTTGTTAATTTTAATTTGAAAGAGAAGAAAGTTAAAAAGGAAAGAAAAAATGCTCTTCGAGACAAAAATGAAGTCTGGCAACCTGTCTACACTATTTTAACTACTGTGTAAGTTGGATGTATCTGAACTTGCTGCTCATCAACAGGGAAGTGACACAAACTACTTTGCTGTCTTTGGAGCAGCAGTGTAGTCATGTAACAAAACAAGCAGAACATTTCAGAATCATAGAATTATTCATTTGTAGTGATCTAAGAATATATAAAAGCTTCTTTATGTAGTTCCTACCTTTTTCTAGAAAAGGTTAGCACTGTGCAGAGGGCTTGCATTCCTGTGGTGTCGTTTAGCATGTACACAGAAGGACTTTCGCACACAACATATGGCTATGTCTGGAGTGGCTTCTCTTACACTATTATACTGACTTAAAAAAGGAAACAAATATTAGAACTTGGAAAGATCCTACCTCAAGCTGAAGCCTTGTCAGTCTGGGGGTCTGTAACAGTCAATAGAGTGACTTTAATAAATTGAATCTTTTTAAATAGCTACTCAGGGTGAGTAGTTTGAGAACATCTGGGTGATGACAATACGGTTCATCCGAGGCAGCTCTATTCTTTATGAAAAGTAACTTCACTGAGGCCCAAGAAGTTTCTAGGATTTTCTGCACTGCTGAGTGGAATTTAAGCTCTGCATGTCTTTAGTCATGTCCTCATGCAAATGGCAGGATAATCTGTTGTCTGGCTTTCTATGAGAATACCTCGAGTGCCTAGATGAATACCAGGTGACTAGAAAGGAAACACTTTCCTTTAGCAGAAGGAAATACTGCTTCCTACAGCCTGTGTAAGGGTGCTGGCTTGCTTGTGAGGATCTAAAGTTTTACATAGTTGCATCATTTTTTCTATAGCTTCGTCTTAATTGAAACAACTGCATTGAAGGTGTAAAACAGAGTGGTATTTCTTAAAGCTTGTAGAAAGTAGATTTACTAAGACATGGGGTTTCCAGTATTTGGAGATCTGAAGAAAAGGTGAGGTACGTTGCTGGTTTTGTGTTACTGATTTATGATTCTCGCACACTTAAAGCAAGGGGCACTTGGCCTCCAAGAGCAGATACCTTTAGGAACTATCTGTTCTACTAAAAAAGAATAACTGTCTAAAAGTTGAAGATCGATATTTTATACTTGTATAGGAAATCAAAGATTTGATTCATTTTCATGCAGTTTTAACAGAATTGCCTGGAAATGCAAGGATGTGTGGTTTGTTTTGGTTTGCTGGGGGGTTTTGTTTGATTTTTTGTTTGTTTGTTTTTTGGTTTCTTTTTTTCCTCTTTTACTGTTTTTTTTACTGAGAGGCCTACTTTTGAATGTAGAAGGGATTTATAAATATTGGTAATATGCCAGGATCAAATTCTCAGCTTTTGTAAGTTAATATGTCTCCATCACATTGAAGAGAGGGTAAATGTGGTGTGAAATGAGGAGCCAGCCCCTAACTGCAACAATTTTCCAACATATAATCCACTAGTGCTTCAGTAAATATATAGCTTTTTGCCTCAGTGCATTTCACTGGCATGTGTATATTCATTTAAATTGGAGAGAATGGTGTAAGGAACAAGTACCTTGTCATTATTATATGTGGTTTTCCTTTGCTAAGGGAACACTACCAGAAAACCTAAAGTTGCTCCTCTAGAATGGCTGTGTTTATATTATTATCCAACATGTTTTTATTACAAATACTTATTGATAATTGTGATTTCTGCATAAAGACTACTTGTTTATCCAACGTTTTTTTCTGATGTGAAGCTAATACAAATAATGTTGAAAAAAAGCAGATCTGATGTTCTGAAAAGCTTCTCTTTTTTTTTTTTGTTTAATCAGAGGACTTTTCCTATGGAAATACAGTGAAGTACATTGTGTTTGCAAATATTGGAAATACATTTGATAGTCCCAATGTGTTAAAACAGCCTGTCTTGGCTTATCTCGATCTTGGCTATGTTTCCAGAAAAGAAGAGCTGCTGGGACAGTTCAGCAGTGTCAGAGATCATGCCCGAGGAAAAGAATCTTAGCTAATGTTTAAGACTTGTCAAATATTTGCCCTTTAAATAAAACCACTGTTGCCTTTACTTTGCAGAGGGGGCTTGTCACTTCATGCAGAGTTAACCTTTGCTAATAGGGATTTAGGCACAATTATCAGGAGGGCTCTTACATCAGATACAAAACTAACAGGCTAATACTGTGATTTAAAATCAATAAAATTATAGTCAGGTGCTGTGGTAAAACCATAAATGTTCAAAGATGGGCACATGGAGAAAGAAGCCTAAAGGAAAAAAATTAAGCTGAAAGCCAGTGTGAAAATGGAATGTATTGTTAAACTGTGTATACAGAAAGCACATTAACAATTGTAGCTGCAAGTAAAAGTGGCGTGAATATGGCCTTAGATGACTGAAGTGAGTGGAGACTGTCCAGGAAGGCAAGTTTTGGACAGTGTTCCCAGGCACATGGGCTCTCTTGGGCTGTCCTGTGCAGGCTCAGGAGTTGGACTTTAATGCTCCTTGTGGGTTCCTTCCAACTCTGGGTATTCTATGATTCTGTGCCTATATGCATGTATCTGTATGTATAAATTTATAGCAGTTTTTTAGATTAGCTAGGTATGCTGGAAGGCAAGTGGTGATGCAGTTTCTCTAAAAGCACAACAGAAATTTATGAAATCTTCTAGACTTCTCTTGCAGCGTGTTGTGTGTTACCAGAGGTCTCAAGCCTGAGGGGATACAGTTTAATGCTTTAGAAATTTGATGCCAATTGTTCTTATAGGTATAACATCTCCTGCCTAATGCAATGTTTCTTCTGGTCTTTTGGTTTAGAAGTGTGTCTGGGTTTGGTTGGTTTTAATAATATGGGAGATTTTTAGACTTTTTTCTTTAAGGTAAACACCACTGAATTCCTGTATTAAAAATGAACAAAAAGAAACAGAATTATTTGGTACTTCAGTGCATTGAAGAATAAGGAAGAATAACTTTTTGAATAGGTTTAATACTTCCAGGCAATTTCTTCTTACCCTAATACTTAATTGTGTCTTATTTGAGCCTTCTCTAATACTCTTGCACTGTGTTCTGGTAAGTTGTGTGAGCGCCTCAGAATATCTGAAAGAAATATTTGCTCACCTCTTAAATAAAGGTATAGTTTGCTCATTAGAAAATACAATGAATATGCATATGTAGCAGAGTCATTAGATTTCATTTAAGTATCTCTGCCTTTTCCATGTCTTTCATTACTAGATCCCCTACTGACCATCAGGGTCACAGTTTTCTTAGTTTCCCCTTTGAAACCAATGGTTTTTTCGTTCCTACAGAGTGCACTTCTGCACTCTTTGCACTGTTTGTTTGTGTTTGAGGCGAGAATTCCCCTTTTACCAGTGCTGGCCAACTGGAGAAATTTTTCCTATGGCTATTACTGTGCTTTGATGAAGTCATCCTTGTAAAACAACCAGCCTCCATGGACTCCTTTACCCTTTAGGGATGTCTAAGCAGATCCTAGAACAAGATGAAATCTGTTCTGCTGAAGGTCCATGATTGTATTTCTACTGTCCTTCTCTCTTCTTTCAGGGTCTTAAACTCCACTATATCATGGTGGAGATGCTGGTCTGTTGTAATCCCAGTAAGAAAGGCAGTCAGATTATGTAAAGTGCAATTTAGAGTGCTGCTTCTTTAACGAGTATTAACTTTAATGAAGTGAAAATGGCACAGGTAATCTTACATCCCTTTAGATGCTGGGAGTCTCGAGTTCTGCAGCATCAAAACAGCCTCTGGTCAGGTGCAGCATGCTGCACAGACCATGTCTGTGAACAGGGGTTATTCCATTTGCATTACTCAAGCTATCAGAGGGTTTTTTTAGAAGAAAGCTCCTAATCATTGCTACTGTCAACTAGAAAGAACGTTCTCAGGACAATGTCTTGCTCCATCCCTAGAGAAAGGCAAGGCCACGCAGGTGATGTAACTGCAGATGCTGAGTAGGAGCTGCCTGCAGGCTCCTCTGGTGGGATGACCTGGGTGAGTTGTCCTGCAGCCCAGGGAGCTGAGCAGCACAGGCCTGGGCAACCTCGGCTGAACTCTGAGGTGCATCACTAAATCCTCCATCTACAGTGGTCTTCTGCTCATGGTGACTACACACTGTCACTGACTCTTAGGTTGCCATCAACCTTCACATTCCTGTTGATTCATTGGTCGGTTGTGTCAAGAAATTGCCTTCTCCATCTTCCAAAAATCTGATGGTCTCCATTATGCTGTATTACCCTTTCAGCAGGTGTTGGAGCACTCTAAGACCTCTGTGAAAAATGGACTTTATTATAAGGCTTCCCTTAAGAAGGCTTTATCTATTTTGCTCTCTTGATCAGGTGCTTCGAAGAAGATGTTCACCCAAATGTCACCTGTGTTGGTCTGTCTTCTAATCCTCATGCAAAAACTTTTGACTCGTTTCTTGCCTATTTCAAAGCAAAAGTATATGCATTCAAGCTTCCCTTTCCTTTGCAAGAATCCCCTTATCTTTTCAGTTCGTTCTACTTCAAATCATATCCTGTGTCTGTTCATGGCAGTGCTCCAGTCATACGATCTAGTCCACTACATTTTCTGTAATCGTAATGTGTGATTTCATTATCTAGGCTGACAGGTAGCTCAGGTAACTCATGCTTCTGTAAGGTGCACCGAGTCCTAGTTCCTCCTGTTTGTTTCTCATGAATTTTATGTACAGGTGCCTGGAACCCAGTCATGCTGCTTTCATAGGTGGAATGAGGGCTTCATAATTGTAGAAAATTTGTGGTATCCCTAATATTATCATAAAAAAAAGAGTTCTGAGTTTGCCTGGTGGATGTTAGAATCCCTTTTCTGACTCTGGTATCTACCGATGTTATTAACATCTCACTTGAAATCTGCTAGCCATTCTTTTTATGTTGATGCGTTTCTCTTTAGTGCCAAAATTAAAAGGTAAGTGTACTTGTTTGTAAAAATTGGATTTATCTTTTGTGTATTGTGGTTTTTGATATTCTTACTTTAGATTTGGCTTTCTAGGTTCCTTAGCTCCCCAGCACGTGTTAAGCCAAGTGCTTGGACTGAAGAAAACAGTCATTGAAGTTTATCTTTTAACTCTTTTTGTGGTATTATCTTTTGTACTGAAATGGATATAGCTCTTTTTTTTTTTTTTACTATGGACTTGATTGACTTCACAGTAGTTCCTGTTTGGTTGATTGAGAAATTAAATGATGAGTAAATGAAAAATCTGAGTTGTCACAATGAGACCGGATTGCTGCCTGTGTTTTTTTCCCCTCAGTGTTACAGTCTTCTGTAGAGTGGAGGTGATATGAACTGATTTCAGATTTTGACTGCTCAGCTAGAGAATAAGCTTGCACTGCTTGATATTTGAACATTGGAATACTAGCTGTCCTGATCCAGAATTTTCTGTGTTTTGATGTTTATATTTCACTAATCTTTCTGTAATACTGTGAATTAAGGAGAGGTATTTCTATCTGCTTTTGATAGAAATAGATTTGAGGTATGATATTGCTATTCAGCATTTTAATGACAATTCTGAAGGTAAATGTGAAAGTGCTGCTGTTAAAAGTTAAGTTAAGATTGCAGTGGTAAAGAATATAAGATAATGTAGAACATTTAGCATTACATGGCAAGTGATTTTATTCAGGGGAATCATATTTTAAATGTTTTTATTTCTTCATGTGCAATTGACTTTCAAAATTAGAACATTTGAGCAAAATTTGAATGATGTTAGGAGCATTTTCAGCACTTACCTTTATCATTTTGGAGTATAGAGCTGAAAACTGAGTAAAAGCATGGACATCTTCTCATCTCATTCCTGCACCTGGGGAAGAATAACCTCATGTTCCAGTCCAGGCTGGGGACTGGCCTGCTGGAAAGCAGTTTTACAAAGAAGGACCTGAGTGTCCTGGTGGACAACAAGCTGTCCATGAGCCAGCTCCAGTGTGCTCTTGCGGCCAAGAAGTCCAGTTGTATCTTGGGGTGCATTAGGGAGGTGATCCTTCCCCTCCATTCAGTCCTGAGGCCGCCTCTGGAGTGCTGTGTCCAGTTCTGGGCTACTCGGTACAAGAGAGACATGGAACTCCTGGAGGGGGTCCAGCTGCCCTGACAGGATTGTGGTGTGAAATGACATGTAGAGTATTTGTTCCATGGGCTTCCATGGCATTCCTTTGAGTGCAGCTATGAGAGGTGAACTTGATTAGTGTTAATTCACTTCAGTTATTGCTTTCCTATACATTTATACAAATTACATACAATGAACATCTGTGACTGCTTCCTATGCAGGGTAGATGTGAATACTGACAGTTTTTAAAACTTTCTTTTTTCATTCATTGTGGCATAGTCCTCTCAGTCCTCGATGGGAAGGGGGAAACAATCAGATTAGCATGATATTGATGTGCTTTAAATGCCATTGATGTCAATGAAGTCTCGATTTATATTCAAGGAACTGGAAGATCCATGTGTATACTGTTACTGCTCCGAAGATCAGATAGTTGTGCAGAATGGTGCGTAGAAACTTAAGCTGCTGAGTTTCCCACAGGCTAAGACCACCACTACTTATTCAGTCTCCCCTCTCACCCCCAAGATTGGCTGTAGTATTCTCTGAATCACAAGATTGCTGCCTTTTATTTCTTTTCCTCAAAATCTTATTCCCAAATCTCTCTCTTTCTGCACTTATTTTTAAAGTTGTTTCATAATATATTTCTTAGTAAGCCATTAAAGCACTAATTTTGTGTAAACGATCAGATTTAGGATGACTTACCCACTTCAGTGGGAAAAAAAATTAGATCTTTGTTTGGTCTTGTCCTTGTTTCCTAGATGTCTGAGTCCTGGCATTAACTAAAGTAAACGTTTGGGGTTCACACCTGTAAGGCTATGTGGGCTGAGAAGATAAAGTAAGGTAGTCCGAGGCCTATTTTTTGATTGCTCTTGCTTGATTGTATTGTCTTCTGTTTATTACTTATGCTATACATTGCAAAGATATGCTCTATTTCAAGGATTTATTTAATTTGTTCGTATATGAAGCCTTGCTACCTTTTTCGGTCACATACAATGATTTCTTTAAGAGGGCCTGGTTGTACAAAGTGGGCATGAATGCATTTTTCAGTGCATTAAATTATCCAAGGGAATGGTATGAAGCTGTTTCAGGGGAGGTTTAGGTTGGATATTAGGAAAAGATTCTTCACCCAGGGTGTTTGGGCACTGGAACAGGCTCCCCAGGGCAGCGATCACAGCACGAATCCTGAGAGAGTTCCAGAAGTGTTTGGACAATGCTCTCAGGCACATGGTGTGACTCTTGGGCTGTCCCATGCAGGGCCAGGAGTTGGACTTTGATGATCCTTGTGGGTCCCTTCCAACTCAGGATATTCTATGATCCTATGAAAGGTAATGGTTTTTTGTTATTCACGTTGGTCAGTCTGTGGCCATGCCAATGGAATGGTGCCACTTTGATGTCAGCAGTAGTGTCGTTTCCTTTTGAGTCTTTTATGACAATCCAGACTGCTGTATGAAAGGTCCCTTGGAGGATATTCCATCTCCTTATCTCCTGCTTTGTACTTGTCGTGTTATGAACCCTGGTCAGATATGGGTGGTATTCAGTAGTAAAAATTCTCATTCCCTCCCTCCTTTGTTTTCAAAGGCCAGTATTTAGAAATAGAAGGTGCAGGGCAAAGATGAGAGAGAGTTTTCAGAGTAGAGAAACTAACTTGCTGTGGAAGGGGATACTAAGATTAATTTATTTTTTTTTCAGATGTGTTCAATTTAAAGCAGTACAGTGTGAGGGTGTTTGCTTTCAGTACCACAAATTAGGATGGCTTAAGTTGGCTTGGCCATTATTACATTGGGTAATGCAATTTCATGCAGCACAAAGCTGGGATGCAGAGAGACCTGATGCTGCAGATCTTCAGAACGAGGGGGAGGGAGAAAAAACAGGATCGCCCTTGTACTTTAGTGATGCAGGTAGCTGAAAGAAGCATAGAAGCCTGAGTTAAAAATAACAAGACTGATTCATCCTGCTTTATGTGAAATGTATAACTGATGGTTTTCAATTTAAATTAAGTCAAAGATAAGCAATTTGTTGCAGTCACAGTATCTCAGATCAGTATTTCTTTCAGTCAGACAGTTTCTTCCAGTTTGTCACACTAAGGGCTCTGGATTAACTAGACATCTTTTGAACTTTTGTTTCTTAAAGAAACTGTATGTGGTTTTGATAGTATTTTCTATAATATGTTTTATGAATTCTCGCTATAGATACTGGTTTTACTAAGTATAATGTTACTGCTTATACCACAAATAACAGCTTTCCTTGGAGTTTTGCCAGTAAATAAACATGCCCCTTAGTAGTTGCTGCACGCTCCATCTGCAAAGGGATTATTTATCATTACACTTGCAATAATACAGGAATCATATTCAGACCCGCAGCAGTGTGTTCTGTGGCTGCCCCTAATGACTCTTAATTGCAAACAGCTTGTAGTGCTGTATCTCATTTTAAAGCCCTTGTAAGTGAAATCTTATTTTTAAATGTGGATGTGATGAGCACACAAAGACAGACTATCCATACAAATAATTTCTGCTTTGAAAAGTTGAAAATGTTATGCTGAAAGTGAAAGTTTAAGAACATGACTAGTATTTCTTAGAAGGAGCACCAGAAAAAATTGAAATAGGTGAGAATTAGAGACCTGATGTAGGGTCTTGGATCATAAGAAAAGTACTGGAGGGCTAGGGAATTTATAGTTAATGCAAGTGAGTATATGGGAGACAAAACAGCATATGGCTAATTATAGGACTACATCTGTAGTAGTATGAACTTGGTTGAATATTGGATTACAGTCTGATCTTGTCATCAAATTGCAAATTACTGTGTAGCATAATTGATGCAAAGAAAATTGTATTTCTAAATTTTAGGCTAATCGTTCTCCTGCAAGGGATTCTTGTGGAGTTCTTGAACTTTTCTAGGACATATGAGCAGTTCTAGGAACACTGTGTTAATCACTGATCTCTGGACACTCCATGTATTTAAACAAAGGCCACTAAAATAGAAGCACAAATCAGTGTTTCAGAAGATTATTAATGTAAATCATTACATGTACCATGGTAAAAATGGGTCTAGATCATCTAGCTGGCTTTCAAAATTATTTGTAGAAACTAAGTTGATCTAAAATTTTAATACACTAAAATGTCTTGAATATACCTTCCTCTTTATTTTTTTTTTTTTGTGAATTTAAAGCCTCTGTTTAAATCCAAAAGTCCTGGAAAATAGGCATTTAACAGTATAGGTTAAACATTGACAAAAGTAGTGAAAACTTACCTATCATTTCACTTTATCTGAAAGCTATAGGCTCTTCTTGGCACATGTATTTTTTCATCATACATTTTAAAATAGTAAGTTGTCAGTCTGAATGCCCTGGTTAAAGCAATTTAAATTTCCTTGATTACTCAGTTCTGTGTAACTCCTAATTGGTGGAATACTCTCCGAAAATATGCAAAACTTTCTGTTCTTTTTGATTAAAAATTCTAGGAATTTGTAACTTCTTTAAAAGTATGGTGGTATTTGCTTCTCATCATTTGCCTGATTAACAACAAATGGGGAAAAAAGGAAAGCAGCCTCCGTTTATACCATCACAGCTGTTAAAACTTGTACAAATGTGTAAAATTTCATGCGAAGAACTTAATATTGCACTTACCACATGTGGTGTTTGACCGCAGCTAAAAGCCTAAGTAAGGGACTAGACAAACCTGGCATCAGAATATGGTGATCAAGATATTTGGGATACAGTGGGAGGGCAGGCTGAGCTCTAGACTAGGGGCCTTTTTGCTAAGACTGCTTAGTGGTCAGTCTTTTTTCAGCTGATAGCAATTGTTACATGTCTGCACAGAACTGGAAGCATTCTTTTTGCTCTCTGGCACTTATACATATATTACAATTCTGAAACTATTCACACGCTTCTTTTTGTTTTTCTGTGTGTAGCTGCACCTGGACAATAAAGCTCGATGAATCTTCTCCCTGCTTTTGTTCAAGAATAGTCCAATTGCATGCTAACTTCTTCTTTTCTAAAGGGTATCTATTTAGAGGAAAACTATAGCACCCTCTGGATTTATGAAGTGTTTGCATTTCTATTATACATGATTTATTTTAGCTTAAATTGCTAGTTAGACCAATCTTTGTGCCAGTCCCTTTTAAATCCTAACACCTTAGAACATAATGGCCCAGTATAAAAAATCACCCACTTTGTGCAATTTTATTTTCACTTTTCCAGACATGTAGCAAAGCGAGGATTTGTTTCTGAACGGTACAGGTAACTCTTTTTTAGAAACAGATACCTGCACTGCCCTCCAGTTTTTCAGTTGCTTGTGCCTTTAAAACTTTGATAGCGCATCTTCTATTTCTTCCTCCATGTGAAGACTAATTTCTGTAGAGTACTGCAGTGTAGAAAAATTGGGATAATGAAGTTCAGTGCCACTCATATAAAGGGAGGGTGAATATTTGCAGGTCTTGAAGCGAAATGGTTGTGCTCACAGGTGCCGATTCCTTGATTCACTTGTACCCTCGTACCCACACTTTTAGAATTATAAAGGGGGGTGCATTTGCCCAGGGAAGGTGTCTGATTTGGGCAGTGTCTCCAATGTGCAGGATGAAGGGACAGAGTGAGTAGCTTGCAAGTCCCCACTACATCTCCAATGGTCCTCTTGGTGGTGATGGCAAACTAGTTCTTCCATCTTTTGTATATATTTTATGTTTTGATGTTGTCCTTGGCTTCAATCTTGTTTACTTCAATCTCCATTGGAATTTGTGTTTGAAAAGTATGTTTGTAATCTGCTTCCCTGATGGCCTAAGAGGAGAAAGGCTCCTGCATGTTATAAGCTGCAACCCTGTGGTCATTCTCTTGTTAGAATGCAGGGACTGCTTCTGAGTCAGCTGTGCTGCAACCTTCTGGGCTTGGTAGGATCTTTTACTCCACTTTGATATTGAAGCACCATCCTGTAAACAGTTTTCTCTGCTATCAATACCATTTTTTTCTTGAAGCTTGTGTCTACTTGTGCTTGTGCATGGTTGTGTGTGTACTCTCTCAATGCTTCCCCCAATATCCTGTTCATACTTACCCTGACCTGTTACATCCTTCTGCACCAGAAACACTCTGTGTATGTTCTCTGAAAGGATGCTTGTTCTGTGTTCGGTTTTTGGTATAGAATTGTGCTGCCTTATTGAACAACTCTTCTAATCTTTCAGCCCACAAAGAATCCTTATAATATTGAGGAGAACTCCTTCCCAAATGTTTATTATGAAGCGTATTTTTTCATACAGTTCTAATAACAGAAGATTACCACAGATTACAGTGTGCTGAAAATTAATTGCAAAACAGTTTCCTTAGACTTAACCTTGACTGAACAGGATTACCAACATTATCAATTTTCCTTTGGACTGTAGAGAGCCTTTTTAAAAAAAATTTATGGTTTTCAGGTATGACAGAAGTAGTTGACATTTCTAAGTGCAATCATGCACTGAGGTGCAGAAAGATGAAGTTCTGTAGGACCAAAAAAACTTGGTTGGCTGGTTACACCTACCTCTTCTTCTGACAGTATGCATCTTGACCAGGAGGCAAGCTATCTTCTTGAAATCAATTAACATTTCCAACAGGGATGGAGGAATGCCATGTTTATGCACAGAAATATGTTACAGGCAATGCCATCTGCAGACTAGAGCTGACTAGCTGCTGCTCCTACAGGATCAGATTTCCTGTGACTGGTTGTGTGAAAAACTCATCCAAGGGGTGCATACCTTTTTTTTTCCCCCTCAAAGCATCAGCCAATGAAGAATGGTGTTAAGAAACATATACAAGATAGTATCCGATGGAATTGAAGCCCAGGCTCTGAACCTGCTCTAATTTTGTAAGTCCTTCCTGCTTCCACTGCCATAAAAGTTGCTGTAGTGCTAAGGAATCAAAACTATTTGTGGAGCAAAAGAGAATCAGTAGGAACTTCCCTAGTGATCTTTCGAAAGCCTGAAGAGAGGCCGAACACCGTCCATCTCATGGGCTCTAGCATGTTTAAAAAAACAAAAAGAAAAAAAAGTGAGGGAGTGGTATTTCTGCTCAGAAATTCTGGGATGCACTACTCCCTTCACCCATCCTCCTCATATAACACAAAAGAAACTGCAAAGCAGATCCTTCAGATGGTATCAGTGTCAGAGAAGCAAATCAGGGGAGATCAGCCTGTCTATAGTATTTCTTACTTTCCATTCACTACAGTTCTCAGTGGAGATTAGTTTCTGTGGCTTTACCAACCTCCTTCCAATTACACATGGCTACATGTACAGAGCTGTGCACTAGTGTGTATATACTCACACATTTTTGTGTAGTTAATGAGTTACAGCAAAGTGGCCTCTTCTGGCCCATTTTAGAAACTGATACTAGCCCATTCCTTTGTCTCTTAGCAGACTTTTATATGTACTAGTTAGCACGCTGTTATGCTGGTTCTTTTTGTGAATGTGAGGAGAACTGAACAGTTGTGCCTCAATGTAGAATATGAATGGCAATAATTCTGTTGTTCAGCAGGCATGTACAAGGCTTTAACAAAAATTGAAATAAAAAACCCACACCACTGAAGTCTTGTGATTATATTTTCTCAGGTTTCACTTGTCTCTTCATCTGCAGATCATGTTTCAGGAACATTCTGAAAGTTTATCCTCATTGCTAAGGCATCGTGTGGTTTTGCCTAAATATATCTGTGTGAAGGGAGGCAATCGTTTCCCACTTCTGAGCTATTAAAAGAAAAGTGAAAATGAAAGATCTGTTTAGTTTTGATATCTCTATTTCTACAGTAAACAATAAGTCCCAGAATTTTTTTCAATGGGAGAATTTTCTGAACATATCTGGCTAGGAATCAAATTGTGAGGGCATAGTTTATTCTTGCAAAGAACAAATATGTGAAAAGACAAAAGTAAAGAAAAAAATGAGGTCCAGGGGTCTTCTGTCCATGGATTTGTCTGGATTTTTTTTTCTCTTGATTTTTAGAGTGGGATAGGTTAACAATTAACATTCTGCAAGGCCACTTTTTTCTTTTTTGAAGAGGTGGTGATAGTTAACTATTCATCCAGTACTACCTGAATGAAACTGGGTGAGGAGACTAATTCTTTTCTTTTTTTATCCAGTGAGGATTTTACCTGTATTTAGAGTAATTAATGATTCATTTGTTATTTTTTTTTATATTACTATATTTCTAGTCACACACAGACCTTTGCCTATATAATTTTATATTGTAATGGAGTTTTTTTGTTTGTTTTTTTTTAAATCACACCCAGAGTCATGTTATAATGAAACCAAGTCAGATTTAGCACATTCAAGCACAAATGCAAGTCAACAAACTGCTCTTAGAGCTATTGTTTACTCTGTGTGCCACCAGAAGGCTTGCTACTATGTCAGTTTACAAAGGACAGAAGGCAGCCTTCCTCTGATGAAGCTTGGTTTTCCATAGCTGCAGAGTTTAGACCAAGTGCAGCAACGAAGCTCCAAGCTTACTTGTACAGTTTTAGCTTTTGGATTTTTGCAGTAGTCTTAAATGTTTTGTATCTTTCAATCAAATCTGAAGTAACAGTACTGTTACTAAATATTAATGAGAAATTTTACTAAGGAAGAGGTTTGAAACCTTTAGTCCATAAAGAATCCTAAAGCGTTTCCCAATTGTTACTTCTTATTTTACTTCTGTTCAAATGAATCGTTATAGTGCCTCAAGAAATATGGCTCTAGGAGGTGAATATGTAACATACATTCTAAATCCGTATTTTTCCTATGACCACCTCTCGTGAAATCTCAGCTCTTGCTCAGGGATCTGGTCTGAAGCATTCTTCTGGAAGCTTAACATAAGGAAATGAGCCACTTCTGATGAGGCCTTCTTTGCAAGTTATTTAAGGCTTTGTTGATCTCAGGTAGTACCTTCACTTCTACCAGGGACAGGAAATGCCAAGCTCATAGCAGGGGTATTTATAGCTTCATGGAGGTGCTCACCACTGAACATGTGTTTTATTCTCTAATGTGCAGGTTAAAGAAGAAGGATGAGCTTCAGAAATTCTGGTCTTGCTGCTAGCTATGCCAGATTGCTTTGTGGGATGTGAGAATTGATGCTGCACAGTTACATTGGCAATGGAGATGTTCTTAATTCAGTAGCACAGTCGGGAACACTTTATTTGTGTTTCTAGCATGGGAATTACAAATACAATCCAATGGGTGTGATGACCTTAATGTAGCAATGGAACTCAAAGAATGGTGATGCAGAGAAGGTAGTACCTCTGAGGTTACTAGTCTCGATAAGATTTCTGAAATGTACCTTAAAAACATGTGCATGCATGTAAGTTTGCGCATGCAAAAATAAAACAGGCAGAAGGGCTGCAAAGTTAAGTAACTTGGGTGGAATTAATCTCACCCACTGTTTCAGTGCTTAGGTCTTGCATAACCAATCTCCCTAGTTTATATAAGCTGAGGGAGTCCAACATCCAAAAAGCAATTCTTACCATCTGGAAATCATTAAAATCAATAACCTTCTGGCCAAATCTTGTCTTCTTCCCCTGCTTTTAGTAGCTGCAGGGAAGGCCTTGACAATGCACATTGAATATCTGTCTCACAGCTGGCTAAAGCTAAATGAGATAGACTACTTTAGGAAATACTTGGAGTTTTATGTAGATTAATTGAGTCTTTTAAAACACAGAGTATGATTGTTCTCGGTCTAAATTTAGCTTTGGAAGTGGCTGTTTCTATTTTAGACCTGGAGAAGGGCTTTAGTTTTTCTTGCATGTACCAGTATTTCTAATGAAAGAACATTACCTTTTCCTCTCAAACACTGCCTGCCTTATGTACACTGTGATAAACTTCTTTTTCACATAATTTTCTAGACTTCTCAAATACAAAATTCATCATGTAACACCATATGGATACCCACGCAGTTGTCACACAGCTGTCAGCTTCTAGTATTTGAGATGGCATAGCTAGTAACCTGTTGCCTTCATCCCCCATGCGTACCAGAACACCGTGGAATGAGACTCATCTGTGGTTTTAGTGGGTTTGCAGCTATTTCTGAATTTGCAGCATTCCTCTGCTTTCAGTTAAATTGGGTTCCAATAAAATTTTAGATCTTCACAGACTAATTTATTTGTTATGCTGGTTTTAATACTAGCTTCTGAGTCCAGGTGCCTTATTCCAGTGCTCTTTGCCAATCTGTTTTCAGATTGCATTTGTCTGCCGCCTTCTCCCAGTCTCTTTAGCCTATGTGCTCCCTGGCCCTTAGCTCTTCATTCTACACATGTTTAACTCCTCTCCCCACACAGTGTTTCCAGTTCACCTGCTGAGATCAAGACACTTTTCCTTCCCCTTTTTCCGAAAAGTATTAGTTTATTACATTTGGGCAAACTTACACAGTGAATCTAAATTCTCCATGGTTTCTTGTTTTCTTCCTGGCTCAAAATTACATGTGCAAGATCTAAAAGTGGGATGTGTTAGATAGTCTTATTGGTAGGGGCAGTTTTTGTTAGAAGAGCTTTTTTTAGTCTTCATGGAACTTTTGTGATGTTTAGACTTTTTTCTATTCAAAGAAATGTAAGAGAAAATATACTGATATAGCCACGAGTCTTTGGATGCTGCAGAAACTGCCTGAAGTAAGTCCACAAACTCTCCTTCTCAATTTAGCTCCAAAGCTGGAATTTCATTTGTACAAATGCTGTTTTTTATGAAGACTTAGCTGTCATTTCTTCTTCATCTGTTATTAGTAACAGAAGACTTCCTTGGGTGCAGAGTCCTTTATTTCCTTATGTATATTCTGCTTCTCAAGTTAGCTAAATTACCATGCAACTTGTGTCGAGGCAGTCCTCCTGTTTCTCCGACCTCTGCAACAGTGATGAGGAAAGCTCATATGTGTTTCAGGTATGAATCTTGCCTGCTGTCTTTTTTTTTAAAGCAGTTTGGATTGAATTTTAACCCTTAATGTTATTCTGTAAAGAAGATAAGATCTCCAAAAGGACTGCAGTTTTAAAGACTTGGCAAAGCAAAATGGCAGTTTTCTTAAGAGGCAAGAATTTCTCTCTTATTATCCAGAGAATACACTGTCTGTATAATCCCAGAGAAGAAAAGCCTTTCTGTCTCTGCAAACCTGAATGTAGAAACTTTGAGAAGAAATGGAGGTTGAAATACATATCAGGATACAGATTGGAAAAAACTTTTTAAAAGGTAACTAAATTGAAAGGGATGTAGGAAAGCGCATTGATTTAGTATTCTGTAGGGCATCTGTCAGACTGGTAGAGAAAGTGAGGAGAACTGTTCGATAAAACATCAGGAAAAATGATCCTGCTGTGTTATAATGCTAAAACAATAAAAAATTGGAGGAAAAGAAAATAGTACCAACTTGCATCCATAGAGCTTTCTCAGTTATAAAATTGCCCTAGAATTTGCTTTAAGAGCATAATGTCAGCAAAAATATTCCTTGAGGGGGGGGAAAAACCTGCAGAAGCGAAGAGATGCCTTTTTGTAAATGCCACAAAATCATTTGGGAATGGGGGAGGGAATTATTTTCTCTCCATAATACGATTGTCTAATGGGAGCAGTAGCCAAAGAACCGAGGCTTGAAAATACAAGTGGCATTTCCTGTTCAAATTTATCATCCCTTCCCTTGAGAACAACAGAAAAATATTATATTAAAGATCTGAAATAAGTGAAAGGGGTGTTTGCAACCCTTAGTGTTATTTGAGGAGAAAGAAGACGCTATATGATGGAAAGGACACTGAATGACAGATTCTTAGGGTTAATGTAGATATCTAGGAGATGTTCCACAGCCAAACCTATCAATGAGCTGAGACCAGAATACCAAAGGTGTTGGTTTCATTTGGTTACAGCTTTTACATACTACATTGCATGAACAAGACAGTATTACACGACTTTGCATGCCCAAAATGTGGAAGGAAAAAGTTTTCAGCTTGAAATATTTTATTTACTTTTTTTTTTTAATTGAAAATACTAAACATACAAGTTTTCATTTTTGGAATCCTAGAGAAGAAGAACATTGTAGTTTAGGCTTTCCCCCAGATGTGGAAAGTTTATCATTACTAACACATACTGTCTTTAAAATTAATGTGTTAACCCCAAAAATAACCTCAGCCACAGCTCTTGCTTTTGCTCCACAACAGATCTGGAGTGGCTGCTTGGTATTTGAACGGGCCATTACCACCTCTGGTCATTTAAGGTCTGCTCCAGAATATGGAGTTGTTGTTGCTCCCATTTGCACATGAGAGGTGTTAAAAGTCAGGGCAAACCTCGTCTGTAGTTCTGCAGAATGGAAATTACAGCAGCTGCTGCTGCTGTTTTTCTTTATTCTTTTTTTCTTTCAGCACTGAAATAGACACATTTTCTAAAGTCATGGTAAACTGAGCAAACTAAGTTTGACAAATCCTATTTTAGCTTGCACTCTGAAACAAAAATTTAGTTGGTATTTAAAAATTGTTAACATGGAATTAATACTGGAGGTTTATGAGGGATGAATACAAGCACGTCAGGAAATCATGAGGAGTGAGGTTTTCCCTTGTGTAAAGGAGTATCTCAGATATATAGAAGTATTTTCTTGCATAGTTGACAGTGTGGTTGAGAGCCCGTGGTTCAGAATTAGAGATGAGACCAGAAACTGTGGCATTTTATTGAGACTTCGTTGTAGACCCCCTGATCAAGGTGAAGAAGTGGGCAAAGACTTCTTTAAACAGCTGATGAAGTTTTTGAATCACAGCCCCTGATTTTCGTAGAGGACTTTAAATTTTGTGGCATCTGCTGGAAGGGCGGTGTGGTGGGATGTAAGCAGTCCCAGGGATTTCTGGAGGGTGTCAGGAAAAATTTCGTGATGCAAGTGCTGGAAGGACCAGCCTGATTCTTAGAATAATTGGCTACAATAGTTACAAAAGTTCAAGATCATGAGTACATTGAGGGGAAAATGTTAAGAGACTTTTGACATTGAACAGAGGTGAGGAGGCAGCTCTAAAAGGCAAGGAAAATCTGGCAGTCCTGTAAGAACAGCATCCTCCAAGCAAAAGAATGGTCCCAAGAAGAACATCAAAACAAGTGGACTGCTCAGGAGACTTGACTTGGCTACAGAGAGATTTCATGATGGAAGTCCAACGCAAAAAAGCAGCATACCGGGAGGTAGAATCACATACGGACAGCAAAAGGAGGAATTGGGTAGATCCGGGTGATGCCGGGAAAGCCAGAGCTAAGCTGGAGTTGAGACTTGCGAGGGCACCAAGAAGGGCTTCTAATTCTACTTTGGTGGTGAAAGGCTGGATGAGGAAAGTATGGACCTGCTGAAAGGCGCAGACAATTTAGTGACAGCACAGCCAGACAGGGTGAGGTGCTCCCTGTCTTCTTTGCCCTCATTTTCAGCAGCAAAGTCTCCCAGGCCTCTGTGCTTAGTGAAAGGGTGGAGGAAGAAGATGAGTTACCAGAAGTGGGTGAGGATTGAATTGGGAGTTACTCAGGAGACCACATAAAGTTTAATGGGATCAGATGCACAGCATCCAAAGGTACTCAGTCCTTGCAACAGGACAGCTCTTGATTGTCTTTGAAAGGTTGTGGAGACTGGAGGAGGTACTTGATAAAAAGAGAGGTGACCTACATTTTTTTAAATAAAAACAAAAATACAAACAAAAAAAACCCCTCTCCAATGGATCTTTACCCAGGATTGGAAAATTCAAATGTGATTTCCATGCTTTTCCCATTTAAGCTGAATGTGTGTTTTGATTTGATTTTTGCTTGGTGTGCTGTTAGGTCTGTAAAGATGACGGGACTAGGATATGAATTTTTGGGTATGTATGTGTGTGCCTGTACAAGTGTCTTAACTCACACTCTAGTCCATGGAAATCTTGTCAAGGACTAGAGGGAAGTTCAATACACGTTTCTTTGGAGTTGAAAGGTGCACTTTAGTTGTCTAAGCCCCTAATGCTTAGGGGATACCTGGGATGCTTTCTTACCTCTAGCTTCTGCTCCAGGAGTTTTGCTTCTCTACCAATCCCATGTGAGTGTTGTAGATGTCTAGGGAGTTTTAAATGCTACTGGATGCCCATGTTTAGGCTGCTGAATCATGTTTTGAGTCAACTCAGGGCTCTTAGCTCTGCCTGTTTCAGTAGAGGCTTGAACACACAACTCACATGCAGGTGTTTGAATTTAGATGTCATAATCTGAAGCTGAGTTCCACCTGAACAGTTTCAGCCTCAGGAACCTGCTTGACAGGTTTGCCTTTGGTTCACAGTAGGTCTTGTTTTACGAAGTAAAGAAAATGCCTGTCAGACTGTTGATAAGAAAAAAGACAAAAATTTAGAATGTGAAAGTACCAGATAAAAAAATAAATTTTATCCATTTCAGAAGTAAAGATTTCAAAACTAAAGCTTGAAATAAATGTGGTAAACGTCAGAAGTTCAGCAAATCATACCGAAACTGTTCTGACTCTCAAACTTGGGATAACAACACTGAAAAATGTTTAAAAAAACCTCCAAAAAACAAAACAAGTATTTTTGAATAAGTTCTACGCACTCTTGAGTTATGAGGTGCCAGGGTAAGTAGCACTGCATTAGTGATAACAAAAACTTAGGAAATACAATATAATTATAAAGGCCCTGTGGACCTCTGCATTTATGGAGTCAGCAATATCCAAAGGAAGCCATAAAGGCAGTACAGGTTGCCTTTCTACATTTCCCACTTTGTTATCACCTGTATTCCGAGTGTCAAGATTGTGCTGTAAGAAGTAATTAAATAATGCTGGTATCTGCCCAGTGCAGTATTATGCTATTTATAAATGGCTTTTATTTTCACAATTTCCAGTGTTAACAGGCAAAAAAATATCAAATAGAACTGGAAGAAGAGAGAGGCTTGTAGATGAAATTACTATTATTGACATTTCAGTATCAAAAAACTTTTGTAGACATTGACTGAATTTGGTTTCTGTTCTACATCCATGGTTTGGATTAAAAAATACCGTCAAACTGTAAAATTGTTTGGATTGTATGGAGTGGTTTAAGCTTTCTCTAGTCCTCCTTTTGTTCTTCCTCAGTCAGGAGACAGTGTGGCCTTCTTCATTAAAATGGCATATGAAGTATATTAATCTTTTTTCCATTAAGAGTCTTCTCCTGCACTTAGATGGTTAGTAAATAATGTTCTGCTTTCAAGAGATATAAACTTGATTTGTGATGATTCATTCTAGATGCTTCTTCTCAAGTAAACTCTAGTTTTCAAAAAATTTTAAGCCATTTTTCAATAAATAAAGGCGTTGTGATAACTCAGACATACTGTTCTGTCATTATTTACCAAAGGCTCTGTCTCTTCCTAAAGAGGACTTTTAGATTAGGAAGTAATTTCCTGAAAGTTTGCCTGTGTCATATTCCTTAGATAAACCAAGTGTGGGGGTTGAACTGAAAAATAAGAGAGTTACAATTTTCTCAAGGGAAAAATGCAAGATTAGACCAGTGAAGCACCTCTTGAGGGAAATTCTCCAAAGTTTTTTAGGTGTAGAAGAAGACACGGTGCTATGACTTCTACTTCTTAATATCAAACTGTTTGAAAAAAGAAATTGAATCCATTATCTCGCATGTCTCTCTTACTCTACAGAGAATATTTCAAGGTACTCCACTAGATTTTGAAAGTAGGTGCCAGCAAAATTGCCAGCACCTAACACTGGAAGCCTCAAGAGGACAAGAAGCTGTGTTCTAGGCTGTTGTCCTGTGCCCAGGTTGTAGTGTTTTAAGGCAGAATGCAAGTGGAGTCAAGAGGGTGTCTGGGCATGGGTTAAGGACCTGATTTACGTGCAGGGAAGGATATCTGTTACCCCTCAGAACCTGCATCACGAGTAGCTCCGTCTAAACACGGGGCTCGAAGACATTTGTAATGACAAATGTTGCGTTTGTGATACATGGATCGATACTGATTAAAATGTTCATATTTTCTCGTTTTGAGGGTAACTTGGAAAAATTAATTGGCTGGGGTTTTTTTTGAAGTTTCATTTTAAGCCGCTCGTCCAAAATGCTTTACCATCTTGTAATGGTTTTCTGGGCTTTTACTGCTTCTGCTGATTGCTTAATGGTCTGTGATTTTGCTAGAATCAAGAATATTGCAAGATCTATTCTAAATGCCGAAGTGTTGAAGGACATAAGAATGCTTATGCAAGTCAAAGTAAAACTGTAGTATTTTGTTCTGAAAAGACATTAACCTTAGGATATGTTTGGCTGAATTTTGTTGATTTTTTTTTTAAATGTGTGTCTTTGTTGTGGCAACCTAAGTTGTCCGAATGTCATTTTGGATCAATTAGTATCAAATTAGTTTCTTGCTCGCTTCTAAATTGTTTTTATAACATGTAAATATTATCTATGAGTAGAAAATGCGATTGATTTAACTTTTTCTAACAGAAGTTGAGAATGCATTAATCTTTGGGCCTAACAGCCTCATACTAAAGATGGAGAGTGTGAGACAATCACAGAACATGCCATGTCACATCTTAGTGTGCCACTTAATGTATCAGCATAAAGCCCTGATGTGACATACTAGACACTGCTTGAGCCTGAGTAAGGGCAGCAATATGCTCCTTGTGCATGGGATGTGCTGTCTCTGTTCATGTTGGTTGATTTTTTTATAAACACGTGGTTTTTCAGTCCCTTAAAAGATCTGTGCTTGAGAAATTCTTGTAATCATATAGGGTGAGGCAGTAAGATTATAGGTGAATGATGCAACTTTCAGAAGGCCAGGATCGTATCTATTTTTCAAGAAGTTAATTAGTTTAATGAAATAATACAAGTGACAAAGCTTTTCAAATTACAGTTTCTTAAATGTTGTATTTTTTTTAACTTTTTGGATAGCCTTTTCATCCATGTGTGTGTTGCTGAGGTCTTTCTGTTCCTGTTATTCCTAGAGCCGCTCATGCTTTCAATACTGTTAATAGTCAAAATCCTACAGGACATTTGATAGCTTATCTTACCTAAGTCTTTGCAAGACCTTGACCCCAGAGCTTTTAAAACTTAATTTCAAAAATAATCTCATTCACTGTACAGCAGGATATGGCAGAGAAGCCACATGGACTACTTTTCTTGAATGATGCAGAATTCCTGTCGGTGTGAGGATACATTTTTGAACTCCTACCTTTCTGTCAGGGTACATAACTATTACTGTGAGAATAAAAACACAGCCTTTTGATGGTAGTTGAAACATCTACAGATTTTTCTTTCGGTTCATGTGAAATAGGCATGTAACACTAATGGATAGATTTGTCTCATCTGCCAAGTGGTGCTCGCACACTCTCTGAACATGGGCATGTTACAGCCAGCAGAGGCTTCCAAGGACAATTACAGTGTTCCTTTTCTGCAAAATCTTTCAGAGGCTTAATTAGCCAGAGCACCTAACCAGTAGATACCAGAAGTCAAACAAGCTAAATTTAATCAACCTCTTAATGTTCCTTCATAGTCCTAGTAACTATTGCTATTATTACTAGCGTTAATAAATGTAACAATACTATAATGTAGTGGTAAAAATATAATCAGTAAAATAGTTTGTTCAGTTTATTTTAGACCATTCAGTCTGTAAGTTTCCTGAAACAAAATTATTGTGGAACTGTATTTGACATAAAAGTTTTAAACAAGACTTTCAGAATAATTCTGAACCTGAAATGTATACTATCTCCTAATTTCTGACATCCCTGTCTTTACTGTTCTGTAAATTGGTTGAGCAAAGGGCAGAGCTTGGACCTTTGTAGTATCTTAGCTGAATTTATGCAACGTATCAGCTTTCATGTTAGACCAGTGTGTGTGAAGGTAGGTTTTGGAAGAAGAAAAGCAGTGCAAGTCCTCTCTAAGAGTTAGTAGTGTGTGTTATTTCTGCTGAACTTCTTAAATGCAGGGTAGATATAGTTTGGTCATTTAAAACAATCCACAACATAATGCTTGCAAATTTTTCAGATAAGTGATGATCGAAGGGTTGTATTTTTAAACATGCAGATTATGCACACACACAGATATACATACATTCTTATGTTTGTTTGAAAATTGATTTTTAGTCAGTAGTATTGATTTTCACTTAAAGGCCTTATTCACATAATTCACTATCTACAGTAGTCTTTTAGGTGGTCTTATTTTAAATGGGAGCAGGTATTTTGCAGGTTCATGTGTTACAATGATTTGAAATAAAAAACGGACTATGCATTACTCAATAATTGGTTATAAATATGTCTTCAGGTATTCCAAGAGGGCTTCACTTTTTATTGCTGTTCTCTGATCCAGCCTGTGTATGCTGTTAGTAGTGGGGTATTGAGGGTTTTTTTTGAAAACTGAAATGTTTGGTAAAAGGGTGTGTAAGCTAGAGCTAACTCATCAAGTCACCCAGGAAGCCTCCTGCCTCTCTGCTCACATGCCTTTACTCTCTGCATCCTCTGATTAAAATTCAATTGCTGCATCATTGTATGAACAGACTTGCACGGGTCATATGCTGGTTGTATTTTGTGCACTCGCTAAATGCATTCCTGCTCACACAACAAGAGAGAAGTGTCTTCATTTAAGAGGAAAATGTGACTTAAGATGACTGGGTTTGGTAAGAAGAGAATGCTAGAGGAATGCAAAGGCAGGTGGACATTAAGAAGTTATCACTTATTGTAAGCATAGGTGAACACTGCCAAATGCAATTACTGGTTCTGGTTTTGGGTAGGCTTCCCTTAAGATGACAGTTTTTTATGAGGAGGCACAGATATTACTTTCCTAATATCATTTTCTTTGTGGATATTTGAAGTTTGAAGCCCAAAAACTTTTGGCAACCAAAATTACGGGTCTTAATATAAGCCTTAGCCACATACTAGCACAGTATTTTCATTTTACCTCATAAAGATAAGCACGAACATTCATACTTTGGCCAGATTCTGATTGTTAGAAGATCAGAATAACTAAGAAAAAAGAGTAATTTTTTCTTCTGAAAATTTAACTGATACCTGTTACACAGTATTTAAATATGAACTTTTGCCATTTAACTCTGTTGCTTTTATACTCCGATTCCTAATTGTGACATAGTTGTTACCTGTGGGTTTGTATTTCATTTGGCCCAGTCACTGAGGTATTTACCAGATTTTTAATTAATTTTTTTGCATTATGAAATTCTCTAGATGATGCTTCTTTTCTTTCTCTGATGCTCAGGAGAAAAAAAAGGCAGGAGAAAATACAGCAGATCTCGCTCATTTCCCCTTCTTTGTTTTTGTTTTGCAGGAGACACATGAAATTGTGGCTATCAAGAAATTCAAAGACAGTGAAGGTAACCTTTTCTGCTGCATAATCTTTCATGTCAATAATGACATTGTTAATATCTCTAATTAAAATAAGAAGTCTCGTTTATCAAGATATGATTCAAAAATTATAATGATTCATTAGCTCTGTGAATATTCGAGGCACTTGATCCTTCATACCTGCCTAGGGATTGCATTACACACTAACTGGAGAGCTACCTTTCTTTCTTGATGCATCTGCCTTAACGTGGCTGAGGTTGTGGTGCCTTACATGGAGTAAGATCTACCATTTGGAGACTGGATGTGACCAGAAAATGTAGAAACCTCCTCTTGTAGCTTGAGCTTGCAGAATCTTTGGGCTTTATCACCCGTCGTCTGTGAGAGGGGATCTGAATGTTAGGGCGACTTGAAGTGCTAAGTGGAGGAGGCTCAGAGAAATCATTGAGAAGTTCAGTCATACAAAGACAAATCCAGGAGCTCCCAGGGATCCATGGAGGGAGCTGGGTGGGGAGGCAGCAGCTCTGTCCTCACTTCAGCAGGTTCCACTCTCGTCAGGAAACTTGCTGTTTGCCCCCTCACAGCAGACTCTGTGAAGAGCCAACTTCTGCAAGGCTTACTGTTGCTGGCAAAGTGGGCGGCGGAAGGCAGGACACACGGAAATTATTCCAAGCTCTGCACACACCCATTCCTCACCCAGTAATACACCCAAAGAACTGTACAGGACAAGGCTGCCTCTCTGACCTGCACTTGTTGGGGAACAGTGAATCACCCCATCCTATCCCAGGAAAAACTGGCAGCCAAGCACCATAGAACTGTCTGCTTCGTGTGCTCAGGAGTCAGCCCTGATCCCCAGTGTCCTGGCACAAGCAGCAGAAGATAAGTATGAAGTCATAAGAGGAGTCAGCCCAGCCTGATGCAATGCAGCTGTGGTTTGCCATGCACTGAGGCTTTAGCTGAAAGCCAGGAACGTTGTTTCAAGAAACAGCAGTCACTCTATTTTAGCGACCTTTTATTTTCTGTTATTGTTATAAGACTGATGATGGCCATGGAGGTGTTGTTGGTTACAAGGTCTGTAATTTTCAGAGTCAGACACAGCAAAACCTGATTTGCCTCTTGTTTTGCTCAATGCAAACTCTGCTCTGCAGGTCATTTTCCCAGACACTTGAACAGCATGTTTGGTGAATGTTTTAGCTCTGCTCTCCAGAGTTCTGTTTTTAAATCCCTGTTACAGGATGCAGGAGATAGTTTAATTGTGGTGACCATCTTGACCAAGTCATTAGAGTACTTCAGAATTGCTTTTTGAAACTTGCTGTGGCTATTCAGTATAGATTGTAGACAATAAATCTCAGTATTAAGCCCTAAACAGGATTATTGTATTAGCCTGTCTACCAAAAAATGAAAACAAAAAAACCCGACATTGCCATTAGGTCTGGCTTTCGAAGAGTATTACATAATATCAGTTTACATGACTGATGGCTGCTTTTCAGAGTTGTAGCTAGTTGTTTACGAGTTTCTGGAAACATGACAGAAGTCCTTTTGATGGATTTGATTCAGCCCATTTCACATCTGTCTGGTTAATATGGCGGTTCATTAGAAATTTGAATATACTGTAATTGTTTCTATTGACATTTTTGTTTCACTGAGTTTTTGCTGTTCTTTGACATACGAGTGCTAAATGTGCTCGAAAGAGTCTGTCTCGCAATAGATGAGATTATGTAATCAGGCTGATGCAAGCCAACATCAAGCACTCAGTTTTAAAATGAAAAGATTTAGATTGCTCTAAATTATATATTTTTTTAATCAAAACATTTGTGATTATAGTATTTTGTTTTCCCCTTCCCTCCTGCTACACTTCAATTTTTTATTTTTTTTCGCCTCTCTCTGCTGTTGATGATTATTGTGTTTGCATGATCTGTGTTATTCTCTCTCCCCTACAAATGTGTTTTTGCCTTTTGCCCTGGAAAAACAAGTTCTCTGCCTTGTTTTTAATTCCTCTGCCTCTGACCGTCTCTGTGGTACATGAGCTGCAAATGTGCTATAGCTTTGAATTTATGCAAGTGTATCCCATTTAATATCTCTGTTGTGGATAACAGTTCCAAGAGAACAAGAACACTGTTTCTGTGCATGCATGAACAAATTTACCGAATTAATGGATTTCACTTTACTAAATGAAAAATAAAACCTAATGTAGTCCAGTTTACTTCGTATTTCATTAGTAGTATTCTTTAGAACCCAGTTAGTTCAGGGCCCCTTAATGATAAACATTATATGAAGCATTAGCAAAATGCTGCTTTCTTGAACACATTTCATACAATTAAACTGGTCAAATCAGTTAAATTAAATTGTCAAAACAGTTAAATTTCTGGACTCCTCTGAATTAGATTCAAGGCTTCATTGCATCGATACCTACTCTGATGCCTTCTGTGGCTGCTACACTGGTCTAGCATTGCTGGAGTCCCTTTGAAAGCCTTGTGGGGAACTTACAGGACTTACAAATCTGTGCTTCGGTCTTAAAATTTGTTTTGTTTTTCAATAAGCTTAATCTGTCACTTTTACTTTGCACTCCAGAAAATGAAGAAGTCAAAGAAACCACTTTACGAGAGCTTAAAATGCTTCGCACTTTGAAACAGGAGAACATAGTGGAGCTGAAAGAAGCCTTCAGAAGAAGAGGAAAATTATACTTAGTTTTTGAATATGTGGAAAAAGTGAGTTGAGTTTGTAGTATCCTTGCTGCAGTTAAATCATCAGCTTACTGAAAATGTCTTTAAAATTGCTTTTGTTTTTAAAAATTAAAGTAATGCAATCTATAAAGAGGAACAGCAGAAACTCTAATACAATCTGAGTTGTAATAAGACATTTGTTGTGAGAAAACAACACTGATGACTTTACTACTGTTTTCACTTCATGCGTTGGTATTTTTTTTTAAAATTCTTCCATATATGAACACTAACGTGTTTACAAATTATTTAGACTGAAATACGTATGATTTGAAGAAAAAATTCCATCTGAACTCTTTAATGCAGTTTACTTGTAAAGCTGGATAACTGTGTTATGTTGTGTAATGAATCTTGACATAGTCTTTCAAAACAAGATCATACACTTTTGACCTTGGAATCTCTTTCAACTTTCTCCATCCTTCCTGTAAAAAATAGGATTTGTTTATATATTTCTGTAACAAGGCCACTATCAATAGTTGCTTAGAGGGATTTGGCAAAGATCATTATCATTATCTCCAATCCTGACCTCATTTTGAGACTATTCCAAACTTTCCTTAGTTGGCCTACTACTGCCAAGCATCCTGGTCCATTTCCAGAGAGAAATAACCTAGAACAGATTAGTCTTTTGTTATTTTTGCAACCTTCATGATGGAGGTAGAGCTTCCCTCTGAATTCTAACCATTTAGCATTTCTTCATGGCCATAGTTAGATAGTATTTGTATACACAGAGGAAAAAAAAGGCAAGCCTAAATATGCATATCTCTGTAGCCACCATGAGATGCTGTTCCCTTGACTGAAAGTTTCATTTAATAACCTGCCAGTGTGATGTTGCAGTCTAGCTGAGTGCTAGTCTTCTTCAGTCAATTCTCTCTTGTCTAAAAAATTCTCACCCTAAATACTGTGTCTCCTTCACCTCAGTCAATGATTTATTTGTTGTGTAACTTTATTGCGTAATGTGAGGTGACCTACATCAGCCCACAGTTTGGCAGAAATCGGTTTTGGTTTTCACCAGCAGATCAGCAACTTCTAATGTGGTGGATCTTCCTCCGATCTAACATTCAAATCTTGACTTGTTTCACCCATGTTCCTTGTAATTGTTCCAGAGGCATGGAATGTCTTTGATCACACACCGACTCTGCATAAACATTTAATTTTCTGTTATATTTGACTTGCCTAAGCTCTCTGTAGTAACGTGTTGTAAGGGCAGCATAAGTAAAAGACATTTAATTGATCTGATAAGGGGTATACTTCAAAAATTGTTAATATTGCCAAAAACACCAGGCTGCAATATCTACATTATTTGCATCAGAACAAAAGAATTTGATGATAAAGGAAGGCATCACATATAGTCTATGCTTAATGTCATTTTTGTATTAACGATCACCTTTCTGTTCAGTGGAACTTCACAGCCATGCAGGTTTCTCATTTTCAAATACAATAAATAGTCTTCACTATCATTTCTTTGAAGACTAGCATGATTTCTGTATTTTTGGATGAGGGAAGAGTAGTAGGAATTAAAGAAAATGTGGGGTAGCAAACTGAATTTTTTAACTGGTGATGAGCTCTTTGTGTTTTTCAGGGGATCTTAGCTCTGCAGTACTGAAATCCAGATTACTTAAATTCACCTTTAGGCTAATCTCCTTTATTCATCATCCCCTTAGTTACTGTCTTCATATAGGATTATGTCTGGCTGTGTTGATGCTACTATTTTGTTTTGTATTTGTAACACTAAATTCTTGACTTACTTATCCAGATCCATGGCCTTCTGTGTAGACAAGAGGCTACCTAAAATCAATATGGTTCCTTAACAGAAAATTTCTTTTCTCAGATCTGAAATGTATTTCTAAGAAGACTAACACTCAAGCACATAAGTTTCGGTATTTACTCACAGATTGCAAAACTTAGAAAGATTTTCAAAGATCATCAAAGTCTCTGTTTTGTCTTATATTTGTGTTCATTAAAACATCTTTCCAGAGAAACCTTGTAATATTGTCTATATAGCTAAAGAAAGTGTTTGTCAAAGACAAGGTAAATTTATTTTAAACGAAAAATCTACAGATGCTCAAATCCATAATAAAATGTGCTGTATAAGGCAATATAGCCAAAATACTTACTTCTATTTCAGTTTTCAATAAATAAGAGTTTTTCTCTCTTCAAGTGTGCCGCTGCTGTCTATTATTAATTCAGAGTTCAGTGTACAAACTCCATTGTACTTCTAATTGCGCAAAATTAGAGACATGTGCTAACATAATGGGAATCGAAGCGTTCTTTTTCAAAGAGGAAATGTACTAGTATAAACAGTAAGTTTATTTTCTTTCCTAGGTTTGTCCATAAAACAGTTGATGTGGCCGTAGCTACTGTAGTGCCAATGTCTAGGATCACTATAGCTACAGCTATAGGATAGTCCCCGGGTTACCATTTATGCGCCTGCAATGTCAAAGCAGCAGAACTAAAGCATGAAGAAAATAGTTTGTTGAAGCACTGTTGTATATTTACAAAATGCTGTGCTTTGCTAAACTTTCCACGCAGCCGCGCTGGCCCGGTGTTTCTGTTGAGGCAATATTTTGTAACTAAATGACATTTTTGATGTCTTAAGATAAGTGGTTTGATGACAGTCTTTTAAAGACTTGTGGTACATTTGTGGTTCACCTTTAAGGATTATGAAACAGCTACAAGTACGCTTATGATTAAAATACTCTTCTTGAATGTTAAACTACTGATTTTCCACAGCCAGGCTCTGTAGCCTAAGTGTGTTGCTCCAGAAGGCTGAATGCATGTTATCTTCCAGCAGCTAGAGTACAGCTCTTTTAAATAATGTGTCTTTTAAATGTTTAGAACATGCTTGAATTGCTAGAAGAAATGCCAAATGGAGTTCCACCAGAAAAAGTGAAAAGCTACATCTACCAGCTAATTAAAGCAATTCATTGGTGCCATAAGAATGATATTGTTCATAGAGGTAAGTGTGCAGTTCTCCACGTGGAAATAAAGGCCATGTAGGAATTTGGGTTTTACAAGGAGAGATATTACGGCTTGAAGTAATTTGCATTTAACATAAAGAGAAGCAATTGCTTTATATCAACAGAAAAAAAAATATTGTCAATTGGCCTGGGTCTTAAGTCTGCTGCGTGACTTCACGACATTTTAAAATTAAATTTGTCTATGTATAAAACTTGCTGTGCACTGTCTTTGGGGTGCGATATAAAGACTGTATCATATGCACAGCAAAGTGAAACTGAAGTACAGATGTGGTCTAAGAGAAACGAATTTTTTAAACATTTCATGGCACTCAGTTGTTTCACTTTTGAATCTGATAATAGAATACTAGGAGAAAAATAACCCAAAACTTAAAACTTGGTCCCCGTATTTACTTCTTAAGGCAGTTCCTTCCAGCTCCCCTAAGCATCAAGCACTTAGAGTACATCTCTTGATGTATGACTTTATGTAGTTTTATGTGTTGTATTCTGATTTAATAAGATTGTATCTTGCTATGTGACTTTGCAAGAGTAACATTTCTAATCAATGTTTCTAATACATTAAAATTCTCATACAATATGCTTTTTTGTATGTAAGACTGATCAAACATAAGCAAAAGTCTGAAAATATTTTGTAAATATAGTTTGAAAAATATACCGTGTGTCTATACAACAACATCCATTTAGGAATGAAAAAAAGGGCTTAAAACTAGACAAGACATTTTTCCTAACAAATTACAGGAGATGATCAAGATGGTCATTATAACTGAAAATGCTGAGCGAAACACAATGTTTTGTTGGTTAATTGGGTAATTAAATATCAGTTGTTTCTATTATTTTGCAATATGCAATATTATGCATATTGGTTTGCTGCCCAGGAGTATCTGTATGCACATTTTATCTTCCCATATTTTGTGGGGAAACACTTTAAAAGTTTCAAAAGGCAGAAAATTAATTCTGCCTGTTCACAAACTGAATTGCTGGAAGCTGTTTCAGCAGTTGCTCTTGTAATGCTTCATTTATGATTGTGTGAATATCTGTAAATACGTTATAATGAAATAATATTTGTTGACAAAGTTCAAAATTAAAGAGAAGTTAACAGCTTTTTTTTTTCCTCACCCACTCTGATACTTCAGATATCAAGCCAGAGAATCTCTTAATAAGCCACAATGATGTTCTGAAGTTGTGTGACTTTGGTAAGTTCAATAGATTGATACCTGCTACTCACCTTTTAAAGAAAATTTCTTGCAGTGGAGTTTTGCCTTATTCTGTAAGAGCATTACAGTATGTACTGTTTAAAAGCCTTTTAACAGTCATAATTGGTTATGGCCTCAGGTTTGGGGCTAGTATTTTAATTTGAAAGATCTCTGGGCTTAATTTGCATTCCCTGTGAAATATCTGTATTATTGTGTCAATAGAAACACTGCGTTTCTCTCTTCCTCTATTAAACAATGGTTTTGGCAGTGCTGTTGCTGACACTCAGCTGAGAGCAGTGCAGATGATAAGCAGATTAGGAGGCCAGCAAATCTGTGGGTTCATCTGGCCTGTGTATTGAAAGAAAAGAGAATTCTGCCTTGTTCAGTAAAGACACAGCAGACTTATACTTTTTATGTATTTTTTGAACCACTGGCTTTTGTGGACTGTTGGTGTGTGGTTATAGGTCAACTGTTTTTGTTACCTTAATCAAGCAATCAGATGTGCACATATGATTAATGACTGAATGACTGGAGGTTAGAGTCAGAGCTGTACATGTTATGTTAACTCTGATGTTTCCTGACATACCAATGCCTGCTTAATATCAGCTTTAAGGCTTTGCAGAATCATCACCAAGTGCAAGGCAAACTTTGCCCATGCGAGTAATCCCCAAAAGACAACAAAGAGGAGTGTACGCTGATCCAACAATCTCTATTCTTATTCTAAATGCTACATAAACACAGAAAATATTGTTCCCTCTGAAAAGCTTCCAGTTTTGCTTGGTAAATAAAAGCCAATTCCATAGCGCTACGCCAAGGGCCCTTTTCAGTGAGAACGGTGTGAAAGCCGTCATTTCAAACCTCTGTGACATTGAAAGAAAGGAAAAACTGCCAACAAAATAGATCGAAATAGTTTTTTTAGGAACAGAAGAAAGGCATTTGTCATCTGTAGTGCTGCTTATTTCTTTTGATCCTAAAAGCATTTTTACTTAAACATTCCGAAACAACAACTGTTCCAGGAAAAACCTTAGAAGATTTGGTCCATGCCAGTTCTTTGAATTCAGAGCCATTTATCCCATAGGGAACTGCGTGCACAGCTCTGACAGAACACCAGGGTACTGTTGTGTGGTGCCCTCGGTGCCTTTGCCTTTTTGGTATCCCCAGGCCTCCTGTTTGCACTGCTGTGGCTTCCCCAAGCCCAGAGCTGGTGGGGCAGGATTTGTCCCTCCCTCTACACTGATGCTGAGGGTCTTTCCCCTGCCAAGAAGACCTCACTGAGGCTGGCAGGGCCAGGCTACTCCAAGGGGTGAAGGCTTGTGTAGTGTACACTTGGCTCCTTTTCCACCACTGCACCCTCCACGTCAGCTTTGGGTGGTCAAGGGACCAAATTGCTGCCTTGTGCAGAGCTAAACAACCAGCACTGGGCAGTGCCTGCCCCTGAACAATGCCCTCTCCAATCTGGGCAAACGTCATCGCAGGCAGGAACAGTCAGTGGGGGGCACGAGTGGGTCCTGATGGGAACAGTTCACCCCACACATCCTTCCCTGGCCCGTGCCCTCCCTCTCTTATTTTGGAGTGGGGATATCCCTCCTTGAAAGTATCACCATTAGAGTTGTCATATGCCATCACCTAACAGATCTTTGCATGTGAACTTGTGTCAACATCCTCTCTGCAGTGTTGCAGGAAAATAAAACGTTGGACAAATGGTAGGATCATGTTTTGGACGTCTGTTTTGGCACTAGATGCGGATGATGTGAGTTCTGCTGGCAGTGGTGTTCTGTGTGGTCTGTTGGCTGCTCACGCTGTGTGCTCCAGCCATGTTCTCTTTCTGCTGTTGGAAAGGACAGGCATTCACCATGTACTCAGTGATCAGCACAGTATGAAGGAAGGCAAACAGGGAATTTTTGTTGTTCTTACTGTTCATGTGGGGTTTAATTTTAATCAACCTTTCAGATTGATTTAAATTGAAAATTCTGAGCAACTCTTGTAATATGGGATCAGTTTTAATTTCTTAGCATTATTGCTAATTGACATTGTTGCTAGTAGCTTAAGTTATTACTGTAAAATCCATGTCAGAATGGTGTTAGCTGCAGATGTTTCCTGAATATGCAAAGACTAGGATGTAAGACTTTACTTTTTAACATGATTTAACGTGCTGTTTGACTACCTAACTTAATTCATATTTAGGAACACAAGTACTTGTCACATACAGTGTCACCTTCCTCCTGTGATTACAAACGCAAAGAAAAGGCCTATGCATCCCTTTCCAATAGCCCAGTGGAGAAAAACAGTTTGAATAGAAAATTCGGAGATTTTTAACAAGACAGTTTTTCTTAATCCTTGTGCCATGTGTTCTGTACATACCGTGCTGGATAAAATTGAGATTGAATGTTGTGCTTGCCCAGACACATGTTGTGTGGGTGTCATTTCTGCCAATAGAAGTGGAAGAAGGGAACAGTACAAAGTGCCGATTACAGCAGATGCATCTGACTGTTGGAATTACTTAGCTTTTCTGACTAGTGTGTTTGCTGTTTCAGCTCCAGGGCTTCAAAATTACTTGTTTTAGCAATCTCTTAATCTCTGTATAATGTGTAAGCATAGAAATCATGAAACACAAGACTGGAAAAGACCTCAAGAAATCCTCTAGTTCTTCCACCTACTCAAAGAAAGGATTAAGAATATCTGTGTCATTCTTGAGGGGTGTTGGCTTAGCTTATTCTGAATAATGGAGGTTCCCTCGTGTTCCTAGGCATCTATTAAAGTACTTACATGTCATTAACATTAGAATGCTTTATCTTATATCTAACTGAAATGTGCCTTATTTCACTGTAAGAAACTGATGATCTCCTTTTTTTCGTACACCTTTTTCCTTGACATCTCTCTTACCATGCTTTGAGTTGTTTCAAGTTCTTTCTTGAAATTTCTGATTTTGCTTGTTATTTCTTCTTGCATCATGATGCATTTGCAAATGCTGTTGTTTCCATAGCTGCCCAAATCTGCTTTTGTCTTCATCTTCTAATCTACTCCTTCTCACTGTTTAGAGTTTGGTCTTCTCCCTTGTTTCCTTCTCTTCCTTTTATATACCTGATACCTCAGCACAGTTTGAAGGAAGGAAAAATAAGCAAACTTCAGCATAGCAAATAATAATAAAAAAAAGTAATTGTTCCATTAGAAAGGTGTTATGCTTTCCTGAATTGCTAGTTCTGTCCATCATCATTCTGCATGGTGTCATAGCCTCAGAGCAGTATTGAATCTATAACATGGTTTCTTATATCACTCGACAATATAGAGATGGCACTGAAGCCCATGATGATAACTTTGCTTTCTCTCTTACCACATCAAATCTGTGCTGCACCCAGCCTGTGAAGCTGGGGGCTGATTTTTCAGACTATGTTCACTCCTGACCGTGACCGAGTTCCAACAGACTGGCCTGGAGGGAGGAAGATGCATCCTTGGCCTATTCATTCTTCCATTGCACAGGGGCTCGGGCACTGCCAGGCTCACGTGTTACATTAGCACATGTGGTTATTTCTATCTTGTGACACCTTTTTCTCTTTCTTCCCCCTCCCCCTGTCAGTCTGGGGTTCTCACATTTTGGCTGTCCCATTTCTTCAGTGTAGCTCTTGGTTATCTCTCCCCGTTCCTTAAATACATGAATGAAAGATTTTTCACTGGCAAGGTAACAGAAACGGGGCTGCCTAAGCAGTTCTATAGCAATGTTTCAAAATTTGTTCAATCCCCATGTTACAAGTAATAAAAAATTCCTTTCCAGCTTTTCTCCAGCAGTATCAGTAGTGTTCATTAGACTTTATGGGAAGAGAAATGAATTGTTGTTGTTATTGTGGAACAACTTTGAAATATCCATTCCTCATCATACATGCCTTTTAGTTCATTAACTCTTGAAGTTAAAGGTATCTTGCAAAAAGTAACAGCTGTAACCTATGTCATTAAAAAATTTATAATTGTTTTCTACAATCACTGATCTAATAATAATAATCTGCATCTGAATTGTTACTTCAGTTTGGAGTAAATTAGTGTTCCACAGGGATGAGTGGAACTGGGCTTCTTCACACTAAACTGCCAGATACACTTCAGAATACAAATAATAATAATAAAAATTAATTAAAAAACAAACTTTAAAAAAATTACAACTTTGCAAACACAGTTGTGTCAGAAAGGCAATTTTGGCAGCTTCTGCAAAAGAACTCATAAGAAAAATGACTATTACATTTAAGTAGCACTTACTGATTCAGAAAATAAAGTTGTGCCTTGTACTTCTGCAACACTTGGAATTTTATTCTTTCTTCATTGCTCATGCAATAATGGAAAGACTTATAGTGATTTCACTGAAGTGAATTTTGGACTGAGTTTTAGTGCCACATCCCAATAAGAAAGCATTTTGAAAATGCTGTTTCTGCATTTCAGTCCCAAAAGCTTGACTTCATTTTAGCTCTAGTAAGGAGCCTACACATGTGAAGTCTTGCTGCTGAGATCTGTCTGTCCTGTCTGACCTTGTTGTTAATTTTTCGTTTTAAAACAGTAATAATCTCAATACTTGTTGAAAACAGTACCAACATCTGCTTTAGAGTACTTCTACATGAAGAATCCAGTAACAACATCACTGTGGTGCTCTGCTGAGGTTTTGTAACTGAAGGAGAACAAAAACAAAAGTCTAAATTATTCCTACATTTGGATTTTCCAATATATGTACTCTTCTCTCAGCTTGGTCATAATCATTATGCCTTAGGACAGTAGTGAAGTTTTGGTACAACTGCAAATAAATATAATTTTTTTTAAATTCTTTTTCAATTGTTAAGAAAAGCATGTGGAGAAAGAATTTAATTTGGACTTGCTTTCCAATCCTAATTCATGAAGAACCTTGTTATGAATGTGATACTAAAGCAAGTGGGAAGCCAAAGCATGTGGAGTGAGCCAAATGCAGATATAAACAGTTTTGCTGATCCCTGGTAGATTCCTGCATTTTATAGTTTGGAGGAGATGACCCTTTTCCTTGCCAGGTCAGGGAGGGAGTGTCCTTAGATGACCTTGTTGACCAATTTAAAAAATTGAATGCAGTGAGACTGTAGTAATTAGCAACGATGACCAGAGGAGTCTACTCCACATGCATGTGTAATGCTTCTAGTGTTATGAATCTTCTTCTGCAAACAGCATCTCAGTGAAATTTAGTGGTAATAGTTCAATAGCTTATGTGGCACAATGGCAGGTAACTTTTATCAATGTTTTGATTATGTAAAGTACCAAAAATAATAGCAAAACCCCACAGACTTGTGAGGAGAGTCCACAAGTAAGGCAGTCATTCAAGCAGACATGCTGACTTCCACTGCTGTATCAAAAGCTTGCGTTTCAGTAGACAAGGACTTGTTGCAGAGATCATTCTGCAGCAGGATTGTGAGCAATTTGCTTCTATATAAATAGCTGTGACCTCTTACTGCCAAAATCACTGGTGCTGTGCCTATTGTATTTAAAATGGGATATAATATTTCATGCTGTTTCTCTGACAGGCTTTGCTCGTAATCTCTCTGAAGGAAGCAATGCTAACTATACAGAATATGTGGCTACCAGGTGGTACCGCTCACCTGAACTCTTGCTTGGGTAAGTACAGTTTGTAGAACTGCCGTGATACATCTTAACTGATTCTTCACAGGTTTTTCGAGCACCTTTTGTAAGCTTCTCCTGTGGAGAACTGTTGTTGATTTAAAGGCAAGATTTCAAGAGGCTTTCAGATTTTCATCATTTTTTGTTCATTTCCAGTAAGTTGGTATGACCTGTCTTGAGCTGAGCAGTGTTTAAGCAATTAAAATATTAAGTTGAATTATAACAAATGTACTGTACTTCCAGTTCCTGCACCCCCACCCCTATTTCCTTCAGGAAGGGTCTCCGTGGTAGTCCTGCAGCCTGAAATGTTCTGTCATCCTTTTGATGGTCATCACACAGCACTTGTGCAGCTTTCACAATGTGGTACTCCTAGTTATCTTCATCCTTTGGGTAAAAACTGTATTAGGAAGAAACTTTCTGCTCAGAAGGTGGTGAGGCACTGTAACAGGTTGCCCACAGAAGCTGTGGATGCCCCACCCCTGGCATGTGTTAAAGACCAGGTTGGACGGGGCTTTGAGCAACCTGATCTAGTGGAAAGCATCCCTGCCCATGCAATGAGATGCTCTTCAAAGGTCCCTTCCAACCCAAACCATTCTCTTGATTCCATGATTTGGTTTTCATTCCTAGTTACACTTTGCCAGCACTACCGAAGTCCCTCAAAAGAATGGTGCTATCTTGTTAGAAGTCAGGAAGAATTTATTGAAGGAGGCTATATGAATCATTTCAATAAAGCATTGAGAAGTTAAAGTTGCATTGCCTGCAAAAATACAAGTTACATGAGTAGCCTTGGCCAGACAATTTAGTTTTGCTCCTTTGTTGATCTGTACGATGAGTGTTTTACTACCTCGCAAGATAAAACAGATTATCAGATAATAAATTAACAAATTCCTGGGACCCAAAAGGAAAAGGAAGAGAAGAAAAAAAAAAAGCTCCTATATGCGATTTTCCCATTAATATCAAGTTCAACAGGGCACTAATCTAAACTAGATGAATGCTGTCATAGAATACAATTCCAATGTATAGTGCGTATGTATTTATATACACGTATGCTCAAAATAAGGAATTGGAAGCCACAGAATGAATCAAAGAAGTACTGGCCACTCCTAAGAATCTTAAAGCACAATGTTTCATGTTGCTGGGAAACAAGTCTTTGTTGGATGCTTTGATTAACACTGAGCTAGATATTTTTTGAACAGGCAAGGCATTAAGTAATAATTATTCTGTCAATAAAGTCATCCCAGTATTCCCAGAGCTGTATTAATCCTAATCAAATTCGTAGACAGTTGCATTCTTACGTGCAGAATAGTATGTTGAAGTTGCCATTAAAAACCTCAAAGCTCAATTTTTTGTATTTTAAAGTAACCCATTAAGCTTCCAGCAAAGTGCATGTGTCTGTGCACATATAAGTATAAAAAAAGACTTGAAAAGAAAGCATCAATTGCAGCCTTTTTAGGTACACAGCATTTTGCTCTCTCTCTAGTAGTAGTGAGGATTTAGGAAGAAAGACTAAAAAGCATGACAGATGTAGTATTAATCTGACCTGCAGTTTTCAAAACTCTTTTGTTACCAAAGGAAATTTAGCAGGAATCATGTCTGTTCGTAGTTGCCGAAACCTGTTTGATTAACTTGCAGAGAAAGGGAGGGGATTTGTGTATTTAATGCTTCAACTTTGCTGTGTATGTTTTTAATGCCAAGTTTTTCTGGCACAAAGTGGTGCGTGTTTCTTGGCAATCCTGTTCTATTTCCCAGGCACTCATCTTTCCCATTCCCCCTTTCCTTGCATTTACCAAATCTTTATAAGCATCTAATATTCAAACGTCTTCCCAAGTTTATTAAATATATACATTTTAACAAATAGTTTTACTTTTTCAATTTTTAAAATGTGTCCCAGAGAGGTTTCTGTTTAGCGATAAGATTCAAGACATAAATTTCAAGAGAGGAAAGAAATTGCTTCCTAATTATTCATGGAACATCTAAAACCTACTCATTTTGGAGAGCCTCAGGTAACTAACTGCTGGTGGAGTACTCTGTACCCTCTGATGACAAAATACTGCTAAAAGCCAGTAGATTTTAAAGCATATTAATTACTAGATGAAAACATGTTTTGGAGAGTCTAATAAGTGCAGCCATAGACTATAGCACTTCTGATTTATGGTCTGTGTGTCCTATAGGAGTTATTTCATTTATCCAGCCATATCACTCACGCATTTTTTCTGTTGTCATCTGACGAGACTGATCCTGACAGCCAGCAGGAGTCTCGAGCCTGCCTTTTCAAACAACAACATTGCAGTTTATGCTGCCTTAAGAAATGGGTATTTTCTGGTTTGTTTCTGTTCGACTACAGAGTAAATAGTGGGAAGTTCTTAACTGTGATTCAGCTTCCTTTATTCTTGAGAGCAAGGAAGAGTAATGGTCCCTGCCTTAAAGGACTTTGAGCCCATTCCTTGACTGTGACCCTAGCTCATTCTCCAGTACCCCAGCCTACAGCAGCCTTTTCCCCATTTCACATTTCAGCCGAAAAAACTGCATATTAAGGTAATTGTAAATAAAGATGTGCTTGTCTTTCTGTCATAATAAAAAGGTAGGATTTTTACCTGCACTCTCAGAAACTGTTTTGCTCACAGAGGGTCACTTTTCCAATACAGGCACAGAGCATCTTAAGGGCAGATCCTTGGCTTTGGAGTCTGTTCTCGCCTGTGTTGCTTTTTGCAGTGAGGAAAAAAACTAGGCTTTCCTTGGCACTCTGACCTAATGGGTGGGTTGGACTAGCAGCATCCCAGAAAGCTCAAGCACTGAGTCAGCAAATCCACAGGCAGTCACTACACAAGATTAGTAAGCCAAGTATGACCCCACAGAGCCACTGTAGTAGTACTTCAGGAACTGCAGCGTGCTCTGCTTGCCTGTGGTGGTTCCCTGTCAGCAGTCGATTCCAGTGGGGCAAACGTTGCTTTTGGAATGATTGTTTGTGAGAGGACTACGGTGTCTCATGGCAGATTCTCAAAGGCAAGCAGTCCTTGAAATTTTGGTGTCACGCTTCGGCTTTCCCAGCTACCGTAGGCTCCTGCACTGGTCATCTCAGTGAGCCTGTAGTTTCACTCGGGCTATTGTCCAGCTAGAATTGCTCTGTCACCACCCAACCAAATCAAGGCTTTACGGGTTCCTCTGGCCAAGTGACTACCCCACAAACTAAGTAAATAACAATGAGTAATCAATGGGGAAAAGTCATCTATTTTTTTGTTAGTTTGAGCATGTTCTTTCTCTTAACATCTTTAATCAGCAGCATCAGGAAGGAGTGAAGAGGACAGGTTTAGGATAGGATTTGTCACCTGCAGCTCCTGGTTCTGCCTTATTCCAGAAATAGGCAAGCCAGCTGTAACTTAAATCTCTTGAAACAGAGGTTTTGTTATTGGATTACAAGTTTCAAAAAGAAGAGACTCAGTGAAATATGTTTTCAGTTCAATTTTTGTTCCGGTCTTGATTATTTTTATATGCTTTTCCTTTGACAGGAAAAGAATTCTCCAGTCATTCTATTCAAAACCCAAGGATCCAAAAGAGATTCTTGGAATAATTTGGATGTTTATGAAATTTTTTTACAATTTATCAACACTCGACTGTACAGAAAAGTTTTCCCCATAACCCCACCCATGGCTTTGCTCCAAAATAGGATTTACTTTATAATGCTTTCATTGCTTCCTCACTTGTGTTTTTTAAAGAATAGTTTTCAGGAGCATTCTGTTTTCACTCTAATTAAAATTTCACTGTATAAATGATGAAGCAAGGATTTCTTATCATTTCTGTTCTCCCAGTGGCCAGACCCAGTATGCCTATCCACCTATTAAGCACAATGGAAAAAGAAATGTAATGCAGGAACAGAGCATAGGAATTAGCCCTGGAGAGAAGGGAAGTTAGTAGTAGTTTAACTGGGAGTGGTAACTGCTTCACAATCAAAAAGATTATTCTTGTATATAAGATTTTTCACAAAGAATCATATCCCCGGGGGCACTGGAAAATTCCTCTCCTGCCTTTTCAAGCAGCAATAGAGACATCAGGAAATTCAGGGCAGAAACAGAGGGCTTGCTATTTGAGGTAGTTTCTTTAAGATCAGACTTTATTTTTCTGTGTTGCGAGGAAGTGGGCCTTGGGAAAGATGGCCAATAAATTGAAACAGCTCGGTAAGAATGCAGTGCCAGTGGGTGAAAAGCATTGTACGTTCACTTTACAGAGCCCCCTATGGAAAGGCAGTGGATATGTGGTCTGTAGGCTGTATCCTGGGAGAGCTGAGCGATGGGCAGCCCTTGTTTCCTGGCGAGAGTGAGATTGACCAGCTCTTTACCATTCAGAAGGTGCTGGGCCCGCTGCCAGCTGAGCAGATGAAGCTCTTCTATAGCAACCCACGCTTCCATGGCTTGCGGGTAAGGGAGAGCTTTGTTCTTTTTTCTTACTTTTTGTATCTACTTGCTCAGTATTTGCAGTATTGTCCTTGCTGCTGTGAATACATTGTGCATCATCTACAGCGTGTATTTCTGTGTAAGTATAGGATATATCGATTGTAAGGTGTTCATAAGTCAAAGTAAAATTCTGATTACACCAGTATTGAATTTTATAAATGTGCTTGTTTTCCTGTCAAAAGCTGATTAAAGATTTTCTTTCCTTTCTTTGACATTTTTGGCATGCAATTTGCCTCTTATACCCAGATTTGCATTGCCCTGCCATGTTTATGCGGTGAAGTTTAGTGGCAAAGCTGTGTTAGGTCAGGTTGTGTAAAACTCATGACTTCTGTCTTCACGGTACTGTGTTGGAAAAATCTGAGCTCTAGATGCTACTGTCATGGCAGAAGAGCTTTCTGCCTTTTGATTTATATTCCGGAGGAGATGATGTAAGCCACATGAGTAAAAAAGCTCTTCCTATGGAGAGCATTGTTCCTTTCAGGGGTTTGCCATTATAGCGTAGTGACAGAGAGTCACTAGTGTGAAGAATTTACTGGGATGTGCAATATGGCAAAATACCAGAATCAATAAATAAGGAACAGCTCTGTTATTTTTACCAATACCTGTTCAGTGACTGTACTCGTGTTTTCTTGTAGTTCACTTTTGGTTGTCATTTTCTATTAATGAATGTTGCTTGGAAAGGTGAGTTTATGATCTTGATAAATGTTCTGAAATCATTAGTGTAAGTCATACAAAGAGATAGACAAAGGCTTTAGGAGGCAAGACTCAAGATTTGAGTTTTACTCTGAAATAGAAAGAATGTGAGAATGTGAAAGGGAAAGAGTGGGGATCTAGTTGTGTTAAAACTTGTTAAAAGTTGCCCTAAATTTGGCTTAGCTGATGATGATAAGACAAGAAATTGTGGGCTCAAGATGATATGATAATTGCCTTAGGTACAAGGATAACTAATTCCAAAGAGGTTTTGTTGAAGTTTGTACACCTTTCATTGGTGGAGGGTTTAAAAAATGTTTAGACAAACATCTCTTGCAAAGTACTCTTGGTATTTCATCCTGTTTACCACGGTGGGCTGGATGGGATTTTCTGTTTAAAAAACTTATAGCCCCTGATCAGGAAACCAATACTTTAAAAGTTGTAAGCAAAATAAATTACTGCCTCCTCTACATTATTTTACAGCAGTTCTGGTTGTGCAGTGTAATCTTAGTTGAATAAATGCTCTGTAGTGTCCTAGGCTGAGAATGAAATATCTTTCTTTTGTAGCTTTAAAGTACAGAAATTCAAGAAGGCAACACGGACCTAATGCGATTAGCACAAGGTTGAGAGTTATGAGTCTGTTCTCATCCCAGATCAATGGTTTATAACTTGGCCTCGGACGTGTTGCTGCCTTCTTAGCCCCATCTGTAAAGTTAGGATACAAGGGATGATGCCAGTGACATAAAGCGTGGGGTTTTCATACTGAAATAAAGTCTGAATAATGGATTAAACTTCAAAAATACTAGAAAAATATTAGTTTGGAATACGATATTCATTAGTTAATTCATGAAAAAAAATTGCCCCATGTTATAAGACAACCTTAAAAGTATATTTTTTCCTGAATGTAGCATAGCTTAATAGTAAAAGATTTTCTGGTGCATAGCAGATAGTAGGAATGCTATGGTCAAGCCAATTACTCTTTACAAGCTGAATCTGGTGCTGGGTATTTACAAGATAGAAACTAGCCCATGATGTGGAATTTTTATCCATATACTTAGACTGTGAATTTCTAAATTACTGTAACTGTGAGTACTAGCATGTTATAACACAAGATTAAAAAAAAGTCTGATACACTCCAGCACCACATGCACATATATACAGATGCAAACTTTCTGTCTTTTCTTCCTGCTCATATCCTCCATATATATATACATATACACACACAAACCCCACAGTTTTCCTTGCTCCTGAAGTTTAGAGAGTATTTAGTGATATCTCTTCAATTCTTTTGAGGAGGAAAAAATCCATGGTATGTTGAAGGCCCAAGGAAATACAATAATACAGGATCAGCAAGTACCAATAGGCTCATGCCTCTATGGAAAATGTGAGTGGCAATGTAGTGCTGTAAATATTGTTCTATAAATAAGTTATATGAAGAATCAGAACAATTCCAGTGAATAGCCACTACTGGTTGTGTGGCTTCAGCACGTTTTCATGTTTCCCTGATCATCTAGATGTAAAATATTTATGATTGTCATTCCACATGAAGACAAGAACATTTTGCTATTTGGTTCATTTAAAAATTGGAGGAAGCATGGAAGCCTTGGTTTACCTAAGTTACTATCTAAGATAGTAACTTGGGTTAGTTAAGATAGCAGACTTGGATTTAAGAAGATTCTCAATTATTAGTAAACCACTTCAAAATAAAGTGAAGTAAAAAGAAAAATACAGAGACTTTTTAGGAACAAACACATTCAAACTAATGATCTTTCATTTTTCCTTCAAAGTTCATATAAAGTAATTTATGAAAAGTAATGTTAGTACAAATAACAGGAGCCTTCCAGTAGTGGGCACTTCTCATGGTGTTCCCAGATCTTACTGCAGCATGGCCACAGCAATAATCCTGAGCCTTAAACTTTTGGGGGTTTGGCTTTTTTCACTGAAAACATTTTGGAATTGTTTTTTAATCTTTGATATTTAACTAGCACTGTAATTGCACTCTCGAATTCTCTCAAAGCTGTTTTCGATTTACTTTTTCTTTTTTTTAAATATAGGTTACTTATGTTAGTTCCGAATCTATTTTAAACCTTCTGCCTCTTGTTAATCATAATGCCACAAAAAGCTCAGTTGGTTATTTCTCACTTGAGGAGGTTTCTTGGCTGCCCTAATAATCAAGAATACTTTCTTTGGTTGACTGGATGCTTATCGTACATCAACACTTACTTGTTTCATCATAGCATTTTATAATGTTTCATAAACCACTAACTTTTTCAGTGCTTATGATTCCCACTAATTATATGCCTTGATTCACTGTGTAGTTTCTATTTTTTGAAACACTGTATTTATGTATACCTTGTTCATATTATCAATATATTTACCTTATATTTTTTACAGTTTCCAGCCGTCAATCATCCACAATCTTTAGAGAGAAGATACTTGGGAATTTTAAGTGGTGTATTGCTTGATCTTATGAAGGTAGGAAAATGTCTTTTATTTTCTGTCTGTGATATGTAGGAAAAGATGTGACTATTTACTTTTGTTGCCTAATACAATACCTCTTAAAAGTACCTGTGAACTTCCTTTTGTGATATTTTGATATCTCCATTGTTTGTAGTAAGCCTTGGTATTTTCTAGGAATCAGGAAAATATCCCTTGCAAATGCCAGGAATCATAGTGTCAAAAATTGGGTTTAGAATCACAGAACCACCTGAGAGTTAAAGGCACTATGGGGCAAATATGAAGTGTGGATATGGCTAATCAACTCTAAATGAATTGTGTGGTCCCAAGCCCATCTGCACCAGTAAACTTGGAAAACAGAGATCATCAGCTTTGGGATATGCTTTGGGTGTTTACTTGCTCTTAGCAGTATTGTTGTAGCCAAGAGAAATCGACCAAATTTGCTCTACTCTTTTCATCCACACAACCACTGCAAATCACTTTCATTTAATCTCCTTGCCTTAGGGATGAGAGTCAGCATAGCTTTTATCTTGGTTTCATGAAATCTGCAAAATTAGATACCTAGGTGCATATAATTGCCTGTTTTGGTATTATACTTTCTCCTCTAGTTGCTAATTCACAGGAATTTTTTTTCTGGCGTCATAGTTAGCTGTAGCTCAATCTCTAGTAGCATATATTGCAGAACACCAATGTCAAGATTAAACTTTAGACTATTGTTACACATACTGAGGCAAGGTTTATTTTCATTTTATCCTAATTTTTATGTTATATCTCAGTGTCATTTAGGTTCTTTTGATTTGATTTAGAAGCCACAAAGTTCTGAAACAAAGCACTTGGATTCTAGGGAAACACAGGTTTCCAGATATTTCATTCTTTTCATCTTTTCTGTCCATGTTTCTCCCAACAAGGTGAGAATGGTCAGGAATTCTGCAGAAGGGATATTTTATGTTTGACCTACATTATTTAATTCAGGAGGTGGAACCTTGATAAACCCTGAGCAGACTACAAGAAGAGAAAAGAAGAGACTTGTGGTTAAGTTGCATGCTATAAATGCTCCACATACGTTGTTGTGTGCCTGTCTGTTGTGCAGAAAATGGGCACTGACACATGTCCACACATGTTGTGTTCCTCACTATCTGCATTCCCAGGGACCTCAGGTCTGATTACTAGATTACTGAATGCTACAACATGCTTTAACTTATGGCAGCTAAAGGAGTGAGTTATTAATATATCTTTTTAGAGAGCATTTCTGGACTAGATTAATGAAAAGGCATCTGTTTGACCTCATTGCTTTGTTGCTCCAGTCCTCCCCTCTCCTTCATAAATCATGCTGGTTTCCAAGCATGCATTATGGAGCTGGGAACTGGTTTTGCGTGTGATGACTAGGGAAAAAAATACATTTCAGTCTTTTTCATATCATCTGTTATTCACTTGTCTCTCCCATTCAGCACCACACATGCATTTTCTCTGAGCTTCTGTTTGCTACTAGAATACTTGTAGAACCCCTTCTTTTTACCCTTGATATTCTTCACTTGCCGTAGCGCCAGCTGGACTTTGGCTTTCTGAAGTGGCCTAACACACTGCTTTTAAAGGCCTCCCTTGTATCCTGTCCTTGACTCTAGTTCTCACACGCTCTTGCTTTGCATTTTTGTTCATTAAGAAACTCTCTGTTTAGGCAGCCTGAGCCTATAAAAAATTTTGTTGTCATCTGTCCGGTAAGATGCTCCGTTCCTGAAAACTCAATGGATTTTCTGTAAAAATCAAGTGGCTCTCCTGAACACCTTCCTGCTGATGGTGGTTTTTCAGGAGATTCTGCCTGGTAATTCCTTATAGAAGCTGAAGTTTGCTCTCCTGAAGTCCTGGGTTCTGTCCCTGGTATCTATCTTCCCAGCTATCCTTTCAGTCCTAGCTGTAATCAACGCATGGTTGCTACAGCTCAGAGTGTCTTCTCTGACCACCAGTACTTTACTGGTGGTGAACAGTAGCTCAAGTAGACCATAGGCCTATCCCTAATTTGCCCCTCCAGCAGCTGTGCTAGGAAATTGCCACCAACATAGTCTAGAAATCTCCTGGAACATGTACGCTGGCTGGATGTCTGAATATTTGAAGTCTGCCATGAGGATGAGGACCTGTGATCAGGACACTTTTGCTTGTTTTTGTACAGAGTTGTCCCCTTTATCTTCTTCATGCTCTTCAATGAATGGTTGGTAGCAAACTCCCCCATTATGGAGTGTTAATCTTCTCTCTCTCTTCACTCTCTTCCTTCTGAAACCAGCTGTACCCCTTCAGTGACTGTGCCTCAGCTGTGAGCCCTGTCCCACTATTTCTTGTGATTCCAGGCAGGTGATTCCAGCCTTGTGGTTCCCTATAAACTTCCAATTCTCCTAGCTTGTTGTCTGGACTGTGTAAGTTAGTGTACAGGTACTGGACATCCTCTTTTCTGCAGAGGAATGTAGAAATCACATGTGGACTTCTCCTGCTTTGAGCCACTCTAGTGATGCTCGCAAGAAAGAAAGGGGAAAAAAGAAGTTAATCATTCAGTACTCAGTTTGTGAGCTTGAGAAAGGAGGGTGCTGCTTCCTGTGTGACCAAACTGCGTAAGAATGGAGTTTATCACTTGCCTTGTTTCCTGTGCATTTTCCATTTTGAAGTGCAGGGATCCTGTGAAGGGAAAACCATTTTGTGATGAAGTGGCTGAATACTGACTGCATTAATGCATGTACAGATATGCACTGTGTGTGCATATGTACACATAAGAGTTCTTCTCTATTAAACACATATAACCCTTAAAGGATAGCTATTCTTTTTACTTAATAGCCGTTCAAACTTTTAACCTTGCTGGCAAGTCGTGCATGTTTGAATATTCCAAGGTAAGTTTTGTATTGCTCTGTTCCCGCAAGAAACCTTTCAAACTTACCAAAATACCCAAGCTACTGTTTTCAATTTTGTGATTAAATATTTTCTACATGTCAAAAAGTGTCTTGTTTAGAAACACAACAGATCTAACAGAATTATAAAGCAAATATCATTCTGAATGCATTTTAAACAGTTTAGAGAATTCTTCAAAAATATGGGTGGACTTGAGCCCCAGAAGTTAAAAACAGAGCTCTTACATTTGTGTATTTTTAAAAATACTAACTTTAAAATAATGTTTGGTTTTGTATATAAACGTTCCCATATGCTTGCTCTGTTTGTTAGTAAAGCCTGTTTCATTTTAGCATTTCCTTACTGGTAAATTTAATATTTTGAATTCAAAACAACAGTGTTGTAAGGTATATCCTGAAAAATGTGTTTAAAATACGTATATGGAAAACATGTATAGATATATACATAAAACATATTTTAAAAAATTTAGATATTTTTGTATTTTAAACGTATTTTGAATATCATTAGATGTATGTGTGTGTGTATATATATCATTACATGCTTATAGCACATATATGTGTTTCATAATAGGCAAGGCTGAGGCCTTCCATCTCTTAAGGAGGATATAGGTTTTGTAAGTGTTCATTTTGTTTCATATGTAGTTTAACACACCATGGAATTATTCTAGTAGTTATATTGTATCCCAGAAATTCTAGACAGTAAAAAGTTGTCCCAGTAATGTTCTTTAGTTACCTTTTTTATTTTTTTGGCTGATGCAAATACAGGTACTAACATTTAAACTTTGGGATTTGTTTTTCAAAGAACTTACTGAAGTTAGATCCAGCAGATAGATATTTGACAGAGCAATGTTTGAACCATCCTTCGTTTCAAACCCAAAGACTCTTGGATCGCTGTGGGAGCTCCCCTTCCCGCTCAGCCAAGAGGAAACCTTACCACGCAGACAGCAGCAACACGCTTTCCAACAGGTAAATGTAGTCTTGTCATTCTTCTCACTGACGTGTGCTCTGCCACTAAGTTGTTGTCAGGCTTGCATGCAACATCATCTCCAAGAAAAGAGAAGTAGTTGTCTGACAGTTTAGACACAGTGAGACAATCGTACTGTTCCGTGTTGCCTCACCGAATAGAGGAAGTAGACACGGTTTTGTTGTATTATAGCTACTCAAATTTTTGCTAACTTTCTGTGTTGAAGCCATTTCTGCATCTGACAAAGAAAAAGAAGTTGGCTCACCCACCTTAAAAAAATGTTAGCCTTTTTCTTGAACAACAATAGGAATTTTGTGGTTTGGAAGATGCCCGAGATTCCAAAGGAACGCGCTTTTCTTTGGAAAGCTACCATTGCTGTATCTGCACAAATCTGTCCAAGATCTTGATATTTAAAAGTTGAAAACTCACACAGATTTTTAGCAGCTAAATGTCCTGAAAGTTGAGCGCATTGATTGTGCTCCAAATGGGAGATGAACAGGATTTGGTCTGCAGCTGGAATTACAGATCAAGTCTAGTCTAACTGAACACAAAGCTGGATGTGTTTGCTCAGTGACTGCCTTGTTGGACCTACACAACTTGAGAGAAGCCACTTGATTTAATACCTCCATGAGCCAGGTTTACTGGTGGATAGAATACTTCAGGACAAAAAGCCTCATGGTATTCCTCTGATGAAGGCTTTCCTAAAGGCCACCCTCTGAAGTATGCAGAATGTTAGTGGCTTTTAATCCTGACCATGTTTTTCTTTAGCTCTTTCTGTGAGATCCAAATGTTCCTCATTTTAAGATTTGGGGTGATGACATTTATAATTTACACTTTTCAGAGATACACTCCAAAAAGTTTTAGCTGCCCTTACAGTTATTTAGGATAGAAGTTTTACCATTAGATGTGTGGCATCAGGAAGAAAAACCTAGATCCGTGGGAAACTTGTCTAAAAGGCTTGCCTAGCTGCATGATTTAAAAATATTAGGTTCCTTTTATCTCTAAGGTTTTAAAAAATATACTTCCTGCTAACTAAAAAATATTTTTAAACTGGCATTAAAATTGCTGAAGTTTTAGAAACTGTAATAGAATGCATAATTAGATCACTGAAAGTGGTTGATACAAAAATCCTAGGTATAAAAATGGCTAGTGTTACCCAATTATAATTATCAAAAGGATCAACAAAGGTACAACGAGCTCTCACTTCAACCCTCAATAATATCTCTGAATTACATTATTGTAGATTTGCTGTAGAAATAAGTTAATTGCTCATAGCCCACTTAGGTCCATCAAGGCAAACAAGTACAGCTGCAGCACTGTTTGCAGGGCCAGCCTAAGTCCAGAAGAATACTAGAAAACATGAGATAGTAAATCCTGCTCAAATAAGGCTGAGTGTTTGCAGAATCAACTCATATCTCACTCCTGTAACTCCAAAATCAGAAGACCTGGAAAGTAGAGTAGAGGTTAAGGACATCACCAAGTAACTCTGCACCAAGTCAGTCTGGTTACAGAGTATTTCAGGTGCAGCTTTGGGGATGAGTTAATGTGTCGAGAACTGGGATAATGCCAAGTTCCACAAAAGCTGAGGTTCCTTAGGTAGACCTGGTTTGGGGTTTGGTGTTACAGGGCTTGCTCTGCCTCAGGCTCACTCCATCTGGATGTCTACCAGCACAATAATCTCTCTCCTCCTCCTTTCCTCTTCCCTCCCCCTCCAAATCAGGAATATATTAGATAGCCTGGAGCCTTGATTGTATCATGTTTTTTTGACAGTGATGACATACTTTATTGTTCTACCTTCCTTTGATATGCCAGGTGTATTTAAGATCCTTTTTGGATGGATATGCAGCTAATTTTCATAATGTAGTGCTTGCCCTAGTGATGTGCATGTATAGTACTCACATACATGCATAAATGTGTAAATATATGTTGGAATTTCTGTGATTAGATCTGATATCTTCTTTTTTTTTTCTTGTCAGCAAAGTCCATTAACCAAAGCTGAGTTTGTCCATCAGACTATAACCAGAAACAACAATATACTAACACTTGGAGATTTCAGTGGAGGTTCTGATGCCTCAATTGGCAGTATTTGATTTTACAGCAGTTAAATTTTGTGGGTTTAAATGGCAACTGAAATGAGTGTACTTTTTTGAATTTATTAATACATGAATATGTAATCTGGTATATTAATGCTTCTTTATGCATTTTAATATAGAAATCAAGCCAGCAAAAGTTCTGCTTTGCAGTCACACCACAGATCAAACAGCAAGGATATGCAGACACTAGGGGCTGGCGGGCCAAGAGAAGAGGGTCTTCCAGCAAACGAAAGCTTTTTAAATGGGAACCTTCCCGGACCTGCAGTTAGTCCAATGCATGCAAAAAAACCAAGCAACACACCTGGATCTGGCAACAAGGATATAGCCAATAATAACATGCCACACCTTCTCAGCCCAAAGGAAACAAAGGGAAAAACAGAATTCGATTTTAATGTGGACACCAAAAGTTCTGACGGCTCAGGTACCAAGTACCTGAAGTCTAACACCAGGTCTCAGCAGAACCGGCACTCGTTCATGGAGACTTCTCAAAGCAAAACTGGGACGCTGCAGCCTGGCGACAAGCACAGCCGCCACAGCTACATCGATACTATCCCCCAGTCTTCTAAGAGTCCTTCCTATCGGGCAAAGTCAAAGAGCCATGGAGTTCTGACAGACTCAAAATCCGTGGGCAACCTTTCTGAGGCCAGGGCCCAAGCTGCAGAACCAAACACCAACAGGTATTTTCCATCCAGCTGTATGGACCTGAACTCTCCCACCAGTCCAACTGCGCCCCGACACGGTGATAACAGAACTTTGCTCAGCCCATCCGGGAGGAATAACCGCAGTGAGGGCACCCTGGACACCCGAAGACCATCGACGAGACACTCCAAAACAATGGAGGAGTTAAAACTGCCAGATCACATGGATGGAAGCCATTCCCACTCTCTGTCTGCTCCACATGAATCTTTTTCCTATGGTCTAGGTTATACCAGTCCTTTTTCTTCACAGCAGCGCCCTCATAGACACTCGATGTATGTGAGCCGGGACAGAGTGAGGTCAAAGGGCTCAGAGGGTGGCTTAAGCGTAGGGCAAGGGATGGCAGCCAGAGCAAACAGCCTGCAACTGTTATCTCCACAGGTGCAGCATAAGTCACTCACAAGATCTGTTGGCTCATCACGAGAAGACTGTACGGAAGATGCTAATAGGGTTAGTCCAAAATATTGCCTCTTATCGGAAGACTTGCCTTCCTCTTTTTACTTCATGTGCGGACAGTGTCCTGCTTTCTGTCTCCTGGTTTTGTTTGCTGTTATTTATTTATTTGTCTTGGTGTAAGGCAAAGGAGTGTTGGTTTATTTTTCTTTTCCAGAAGGGCTGAATATCTCAAGCTGCTTTTAAAAATTGGGCTATGAATACCATTATCTTAAAGTACCGAAAAAACAGAAAAAAATTGACTGAAGTTAAAATTGCATTAGTAGTTCTTAGTCTTTGGTTACATTGTCTGATGTCATTTTTAGCGTATCATTTTGCTTAATTAACTTTCTCATTTATGTTTTTATTTAGCTTTTGTTGTATATATTTTTGTTATGAATGCTAATGTCAGTTTTTGAAGTGAGTGTTTTACTCACTTAGAGCAGGACCTTGTTGCAGAAATGCCATAATTTGCTAGAGGAACATCAAAGCTTGCTATATTTCTTTAGATTAGTATGAAAAATAGCTGGGGTAGTCTGAAGATTTTACATTGTAGAGGCCACTGGTAATTGACTCCTTACGGTGGTTACTGTCACTAGATACCTGGTTGTGTTTTTCTGGGAGCATTAATGAAAGAGTAGAGCAAGGGCTAGTTCTGGTGTTGCTTTACATTCCTTACACAACACCTCTGAATTACCTGATGTGCTGCAGATCAGATGTATAAAGATGACTGCATTTGTCCTCAAATCTTTAAACTCCTATAGTAACAAAATAGTGCAGAGACAAGTACAAAAAAGTGTTTGTTTTCCTGTACCTGCACCTGTGATAAATTGGCTTGTAAGGAGAGGACGTTTAATTCAGATTTGTTGACAAATGGAAGGAAGGGAGAGTGCTGCAAATATTATTTAAGGTCCAAAAATTGTGGTTTACTCTGAGAAACTAAAATACTCTGTCTGTTCAGTTCACCTAAGAAATAGGTATACTTGACCTAATAGTGGTCTACAAGTACCATAAAAAAGAGTTTTCAGGTAGTTGTTGCCTCTTCAGTCCAGTAGAGAAAGAAAGATACAGTGTGTTTTGTCACACTTACCACATCTCCTCCATTCAGGATTACGTGTATTCACACATCAGAAAATATCTCATCAAAATAGGAGAAATGCAATGGAATAATAATGAAAAAAAAAACCAAAAAATAAAGCCACTTAGAAGGGATGACAGCAGTTCCATTTCAAAACCAATTCTTTTTCTTTGTGTACTTATTTTTCTGTCTCTCATTCCAGTCAAGTTAAATGTTACTTATTCAGGATATTACCATGGAAGGGCAATAATATCAGCATTTCAGCTTTTGATAGTAAAAGCTCATGCTACCTTGTGTTCTTCAGTGCATCAGGGTCTTTTTTTGCAATATGCAGCAGTAATTTGAAGTCATTTTTATTTTGCTTCCTATTATTTAGAGGCTGATTGTCTTTATCAGATGATTCTTTGTATTTTGAAAATCGGTTGACAAATTTCTATTTTGATTAGAAAAACTGATGTGTATCTTAATGCTTATGGTTTTGTTGATTTTCATTTCCTTTGGAAAGCCTATTCCTTTGTAAAGAACTTGCCTTCATCTCTTATGGTCAGTATTTTTTAAACTTAAGCCTTCAGTTAAGGCTTTGAAATCTCTATCTTAACCATCAGAAGTGCAAAAGGAAAACGACTCTTCTGAAATGGGCACCAACTCTCTAAATCTACAAAGCTGTTTTGTGTTTGTTTATACTGCTTTCAGTAACAAATCAGAACTAAATTGTCAATCTTTTTATGCCTTTTGAAGGCATTTTCACAAGAAGTCATTCCTTGGGTCCTTTCTATCCTTCCCTTTCCCCACTCCTCTTCTGCATTCTGCATTAGGAATCTGAAAATTTCACTCCCCTCGGGTTTACTGATCTAAAAAAATCAGTAATAAGTGTTCTCAAAGATTGGGGGTTTTTTCCCTTCCTGATAGTTCTCCTGCTTTTCTTTCTCTGCTTATATCTTGTGAAGTTTCCTCACTTCCATATTCCTAGTTTCTCATTGATTTCATCTCTACAAAGTCTTTAAGGAAAAACATTCTTTGTTTGTCAGGCTTTAAATCTTATTTAAAAAAAAAAAAATGAACAAAAAACTTGCATTCAGTATTAGTTTTAGGGCTTTTCATGTCTCAGTAAAACAGTTTTATTTTCAGAGTTCTTTTTATTTTTAAATTAAATGTACACCAAAAGGGTTTAAGAAGAAAATCAAGTGCAAGTTGCTATTACTGCCTCTTATTTGAAATTTAACTGCTGACAAAGGAGAGGTAGCTAATACAAGCACTGATTTCATCAAATGCTTCAGCCTCTGCTAAATTTTAGAAGAATCCAGCTCTGATTTGAAGCATTGTTTGAGCTGCAGTTCTGCTCTTGGCACAGTTTCAAGGTTTATTTTATCTGTGGCAGTGAGACCAGATCATCATCATCATCAACAAAAGGCAAAGCGGATTTTGCAAATCACTCCTGCAGTGAATTGAAATCCCAGTTCTTAACTCTGGTTGGGATTTTTTGGGATTTTGATTTTTAACCTTTGTCCTTCTTGGACATCCTAGATTTCCATTCGTACAGGCGTTTTAGTAGTTTCCCGTGGGATCTTGTAGAGATCATTACATTTAATCTGGTCGTCCATTCCGCAGGGAAAATTGCAGCTTCTGATTCATTTAAGAGAGGGGTTAAACCACATTTGGTGGCAAAATACGTGCATGTGGATGTTCCTAAGGGCTCACGTAAGCTTTTGCTTGAAGTGCTTCCAGGAAGCACTGTATTCAGGAAAACAGAATAAATTAGAGGTACTGGTATTCTTTTTGCTATGCTGTCTGACTAAACTATTTGCCTATAGATTTCTTAATTCTGAGATTTCCTCTTATTTTGGATACAGTAGATTTTGTGACTATTGGTTCCTCTAGCTACCACTGTTTAACAGCCTATAATAGATCATAGTGCTTTGGTATTGCAATTATCACAAATTATATGCATTTCCTGTTTGCTTTTTTAAATTTACCAGTAGCAGAGTGAAGAAATTCTATCAGGAATTAATTTAACAAGGCCTCCCATACAGGGTTCTTCCAGAGATGCTACAGCTGCATTTCATTCACGGCAAAAATCTGAGGTTTTGAATCAGGCTCAAGTTTTTAAAATTGCAACTTAAAGGCAAAATTTTGTCATTTTGGAAAAAAGCAAGCAAGCAGCATAACCAACTAATTATTGATTACAATGTCTGTGATTTGATACTGGCAGTTATTAAGGAAAATTGTATAAAAGAAAATGGTGTAGTGAAGTTTGGAGTTCTGTTGCTTATGTATGTTGGTTAAAAACTGCAAATCATCTCATAGTCTTTCATTTTAAATAGTTTATTATTCCTTTATTTAGGGTGGAGCATATCATGATCCACACACAGAAGATGGAGCATCTACTAAGGAAAATAGAATTCTGTATAATGACCCTGTTCCGAGACGAGTTGGCAGCTTTTACAGAGGTAATTTTATGGTTGATCTTTCAAATTTAATCAAGAATTTTAGTATGGAATATAAATCGAGTAGTAGAAAGGGATACAGAGGATTAACATGAGCAACTACAAAACTTAATTGGAAAAAGAATTGTTACTCCACTTTCAGAGATTGAGTTTATCTGCTAAGTTGCATGTGGTAACTGTATTAGTATCATATTATTTATTTGTAAATGAGAGCTCAATTTAATTGAAAAGTATATCCACTGTAGTACCTTCTAAAGTGGAATATATTTTATCAGGGCAAGATGAACAAAATGAATTAATATGACCAAAGTAAGCAGTTAATTACTTTTTTTCATTTGTATTTGAAATTCTTATTAACACTCCATCTAAACACCTGTGTATGTGTGTGTGTGTGTATGTGTCTACACACAAAGATGATGCTGTTCTATTATGGCACACAAAAGATGGCAATTTCTGAGCAGCTGTCTCATGGCTAAACCTGGGTAATCGTTTCGAAAAAGATAAGAAGAAGCTAATTACTGTCCTGCAAGTGTTAGGAGGCTTGTGGGACTCCCCTGAACCTAAAGAAGTCCCAAGCAGCTGAAATTCAATTATGAGTCACCTAATAACCTTAAGCAAAGTCACAAATCTCCCTCTGATCCTCTTCAGGTTGACCAGTTGCTGATGACCTGATTTAGACAGGTTAAAATCTGACAATCCTTGTAAGTGTCCCACTGCAAGATTAAAACCCGTGAGCAATATTAAAGCTTGTACTGTTTTGAGCAATGCTTTTGAGTGTAAGGTTTTGTCACACATGCAATAGAGAATCTTTAAGAATCCTCAGTCCTGTACTGCTTTTATTAATCCTTATAGCTCTCCTAAATTTGGACATGGGTTATCCTTCTTTTTTATGCATAGTAAAACAAAAGTTCTGAAGAAGAATGACTTTCCCTAAGTCACGTGCCAAGGAAGCTCTAGGTCTGGGGTTTATTCAAGTCCTTTTTATAAACTAGAGGTTTTTTCCTCTTTAACTATATCTATCAATCAAATGTATTTTAGACAGCCGTAATTATTGCTTTGGGGAAATGGTACTATATTTAAATAATAAATTGATAATATTATATGTAAAACCAGTGATAATAGTCTATACAAGGAACAGTGAAAAAGTCAATTCATATTTATGTAATTCTTAAGTAGTGACTTAATACAAAGGTCATTAGAATGAACTTTTGTCCTGTAGCTTGAACAAAAACGTACAGATTCAGTTTTGATAGGTAGTGTAATGTGTTGATGCATTAATGCTGCAACTAGTGTCTGTCTGATCAGCTTTTAATCCAGTGCAGATGTTTATGGTGACACTCATAATTCTAATAAATTATGTTCCCTATGTACAATGTGTTTTCAAAACCACAGTATGTCTGCTTAAAAAATGCATAGTATCTAATTTTGATGCTTTAATTTTTGGTGCATTATCTCTTATTCTTAGTTGCATTAAAATCCAAAGTAATTCTTTTTCAGGATGGGTGCTACATTTTTTAAGGTCCGAGTGAAGACAAAGTGTAAACTACAGAATTTTATGTCTTTAATAACAGTATACCAAACTCTTATTCTATTTCTTGTTTTTAAATATCAATTGCACTTATGGCTCCCTACAAATAGAAGTGTTCTCAAATCTAATAACAGCTTTCCAAGTTCTGATGATGGTCTCATTTTACAACTAATATTACCCTGCAAGTATCACAAAACAACAGCTTTCTTTTTCAATAGTGCCTAAAGTGCAACTGTGTCTTCATGCTCTTGTTTCTGTAAGAGGTGGAGGGGAAGCAGAGAAGTGAGAGCTGGGATTTTTGGCAGAGCTCAGTGTACATTTATTTTTTTCTTTTGCTGTTCCTCTGTTCAGTTCCATCTCCGCGTCCCGAGAGTACGTACATAGAAAACAACGTGTCAAACAGAACCTCTGTGTTACCAGCAGACAGCAGCACGGTGGCAAACCACCCAAAGAGACAAACCACCTTTGACACCTGGTGAGTTGTTATTTACACAGAGGGGTAGAGAATGGAAGGGAGAAAAGGGGTTTGTAACAGGAGGAAAAAACCCCACGCTTTTCTTGAGATCTGCAGTTGTCTGTGTGCTGAGTTGCTTCCTCTGACTACGCTGGCATAGCATGGCATGTTTTCTGTCCCCTTTTGAGCAGCAAGAAATACTTCATTGCACCATAACACGAATGCATTAAAGTTAATATACTTTGTTGAGTCTTTCACAATTTTTTTTGCACTATTAATCTTCAGTTAAAGATAGGACAAAGTGCTTGTGTGCAGATAGTATGGGTAGCAATCTGTGGATTCCAAAAGCATGAATTGTCATACAAATGGAAAAAATATCAAAGTGCATGTTTCATATATACAATAGGACTGTATTAATGAAGAGTATTTTCACCCTGCTGTGGGGACCACTGCTCTTTTTGTTTACGCACCACAGAAGGAAATGAATACATTCTATGGGAAAATAGACCAGGCAACATCTTAATGGTGTATATTGATTTTAAAAGATTAAAAGCATCACATGGCTCCATTATATAACATAAAGCACTCGACTATAATTATGCTAATAAAATGACTGCATATGCATAGCTTTGCAGGACTTAAAGGGAAATACCTTACTTTTGTTTCTCTGAGAGCTGTTCAGCTCTAAAATACTCTTAATCTTCTACTGTGTTTAATCACAATAAAGCACACTGAATAAAAAAAAAGCAGTTGGAGCTTCAAAGGATTGGTGGGAGGAATGGACTGTGTACATTTGCATGGTTCAACTATGCTTCGTACCACTCTCTGAAACACTTCTCTCTGAAGGTGCGATAAAGTCACGCTATCTAAAGAACTGTTCCAGTGGTCTGTGGACTTAACATGTTCTCACACGAACCACCTGTGAATTATGTGCTTAAAATAGAAAGGGGCAGGGGGCGGGAGGGTTGGGGAGTGGTGGCTGGTTGGTATTTCAGCTTGTGTTCAGGTTCATTACCTCTGTGAGTAATAGAAGATGTTTACTCCGGAACCCTTGTCACCTGCTCTGATTCACTAGAGTCTGCTTCCTGTCCTTCAGTAGCTCCACCTACATCCATTTTGTGGAAGTTAGCTGAGGAAACCGGTCATTTATGTAAAAAAGGTGGTACTTATGTTGTGACTTATGTGGCTGAAGAAGGTATTTATTCCTACTGTTGAACCCTTCTACATATTTTGTTGTGCTTTCTTATCTGGATTGTTCTAGCTTGCATATAACCTAAGACAACTGCAATCTTGTTTTGCTTTCTATACCATTCAGCAATATATTGCCTTGACTGCAAAGAAACATGTATTGTTATTTTAACTCTGAACTGAAATAATAGCATATGTTATTAGAGCTGGTTGGGAATTTTTTTTGCAAAGTTGTTTTGTTTGTCTTTACGATGCCAAATTATCACAAGCAAAACTTTCAAAGGAACACACTGATACCCACTAACCTTTTATTGGGAAGATTCTTCAACTCCAGGATGGAATTGCCAGTCAAAACCAGAGATACTCTCAAAATAACAAATATTCTGGAGTAAGCATTATTTTTTGGAATGTGGGGAACTTGAGTGCAGGGCCTTTGTTCTTCATTATTTAAACCTGAGGTTTGAACGAAGATCTTAAGTCTAACCAGTGAAGGCCCTGAACCAGAAGTTAGAGGTTATTCTGGAGCACATGGTCGGTTCCCTCAATGTATTCTCTTGAAGCTGTTTCATCTTGTTAAAATAGTGAAATGACCACAGAGGTACCGAATGTGGCCTCGTGAGTAAGGCCTTTCCTTAGCCTTGAGACAGTTAGATTTAAGTCCTTGATCCAATTCATGTACTCAAATATTTTCACAAAGTGGAACAGCTCCTTTGAGAGAAGAACCTACAGAAGAACAAACATATCTTCTTATGAAATGGGAGGAATAGCAGTAACCCCAACATCAAGTTACTGCTATTTTGGCACATGCTTCTCTTTCTCCTTGCTTTTCCTACTCCCTATTTTCCCAAGGTGTTTCCTGCCCAGCTCTACATGTTAACTCTGTTCAAGTCATCCTGGCAGTGGTCTAATCTTGTTGCAAAATTGTTCTGTGCCATAAATGCAGCTTAATCAGATTCCTGAGTTGTGTGGAGTCTATGTTCCTCTACTTAATTTTCTGTATAGAAGCTGTGTAAATGCTTATGAAAATGTTGAAAGCTCTAATGGACTGTGAGTCTGCTTACATCAGTTTTTATGATGAAGTAAATATTTGATGTTTGACTGACATACATAACTGGTACATGACAATTCATGTCGAATTATGAATGACATGTATTCCCTGGACTTGCCACTACTGTAAAATATTGCTTCTCTCATAGTATTGCTCTGTGTTGCCTTTCTTCTGTCAAAGATTCTGTGAATGTTTGCTAGACTGAATTGTCACAGATGTTCCCTTGTCTTTGTGTGCATTTCTTCGCTCTGTCCCTGCTGTCCTGCCTTTTAAAATAAAGATGTTATAAACTCGACTTTTGTCATCAGATTTTACTCTTAAATTATTAGATCATTTCTGAACTTTAGACAACTTGATTTGAAAAAAGGCAAATCTTTAATCCTTTTAGAAAATCTTTTCTTTGCCAGAGTTTAATTTCCTGTGAAGGACCTTGAACTTGCTCATTTTTTTGTTTTTGATGCAAGAGATGTTTTATTCTCTTTCACTTGTATGAGCTTTGTCCTGAGCTGGGCAAAATTAGTAGGTATAGGCAAGATGCTTAATTGTGTTCTGCCAGTGTGCCAGAATACTGGCCTGAGTTATATTTACCCTTGTCATAGTTCCAAATATATCTTTAGAATAAGTTCCAACATGGAGTATTCTATCTCACATCATATTGAAAGTGTTTGCCTTGATTGCTTACAAGATATTTGGGGGCTTCTGGAAAGCTTTTTTGTTTAGATCTTTCATGTCCATACAAATGTAGTCATTCTATGACAATCTGCTTGTCATATCTTCTCTAGCACATGTCATACCTTCCTGCAAAAACAATAAAAAGAGGAAATACATATATATATAATTTATCATTATTTTTATATGTATACAATATATATATATCAACACACGCAAACTCTCTTGTCATTCAAGAAAAGAGAAAAAAAGAAAGAGCATCTCACTCTTAGGAGAGTCAAAGGCTTAAAACTTTACCCACTCTTAAGTTTCAAGACTCCAAAACCATACAGTATTCTGTGACCAGGACATGACTATTAAATCACTGTCTCAGTATCAGTGTAACGATGTGGTTACACTTACTGCTCCTGAAACCAGAAGGTTACCAATATCTGAACAAGTTGGTTTAAAGCTTGTTCGGCTGTGTCTGCAGTACGACTGTTTCTGCATTGTAGATACTTTCCAGTTCTTTCATGGAATTTCTACAAAATATCAGGAAATTGCAAGTTCTCAATGCTATTCTGGATATGAGATAGTAGATCTGGGGCTTATTCCAGTTAATAAATCCTCCTTTTCCACATGAAAAAGAAAAGATTGCAGCTCCAAACAAAGTTCAGATTTGATCTTTGACTTTTAAACTTTCAGTGCCAGACTTTTAGACCAAGAAGTTTTCCTGTGGGCTTCAGTTTGTGGGATTGAGATTCTTACCTTAGACTATATTTGAATTGCTTCATTAGTTTCTCACATTTTCTTGCCTTCGTTAAATGGTAACTCTGTAACTGCCCCTCAAGGGTCTTAACTTTAAGCAAAACTAAAAGCCAACTTGGATATCAGTGTTGGTTCATTAATGTTCCAGAAAAAAGTTTGGGTATTTCAGTAACTCCTCCATGAGACAAAACCCATAATTAACCCGTAATTATGATTCCTCAGTAAAGGGAGCATTACACTGGCAGTTAGAGGGTTTCCAAGCCAGGCTGCCTGAGATCAGAGTTGCTGAAAAATAGCTAAAACAAGCATGAAGAATTGCCTCCTAAAAAGAGCTATCTGCAACGTGACTCTCCCTATGGCGGCATGAATGCAACATGCTTCCCCTTTATTCTTTTTAGTTAATATGAGAGCACATCAGCTTGCTTGCCACGTGCATGTTCGCTGCCACACCTCGGTGTACCCGCATGAAGCTGGATGCCTTTCCTGCCGGGGCAATAAATGGGAGTGGTAATCACACAAGTTCTGTTTATACCTATGCCTTCTCCAAGTGTCTCGGACCAGAATAACCAATGTGTTCTACATTATAAGTCCTAAGCGCGCAAAAGGTACACAAAGATAAAATAACAAAGCACGGGACATTTTGCCTTTGGTTTCTTCTTGAGAATGAGCTCTCTGAGTGGGGGCTCTTACCCAGGGCTAGTCTTACTTGCAAGTAAAATAGACAGCACAGATTCTGGTGTAACTTTGCTTACAAGAGCTGAAGCTTTATGCAAAATGCCAAGATACTTGCAGTATGTTGTAAGAGTTTAGTGTTGAGTGACTCTACCATACAGATTTTTTCCTGATAATCCTAATTCTTTCCTGTACTGTCCACTATCTGAAAATCGTCTTTTGGGATGCCTGAAATACACCAGTGTTTCATCATCGATCAAAATGTTCTGCTCTATTTTTACTCAGCACAGAATCCTGGTGTTGAAGCTTCCTGCTATAATGCTATATATGTTCACTCTCTTCACATAATGAGCATGTGTTTTGAAGCAGTCGCTTTTCAAGGTCAATGCTTTTTCAGTCAACTGTACTGCAATATGAGTCACAGGAGTTAATGACATAAACCAGTCAGTATAAAGCCACGGGCTTTTGGGTAAGCAGCAATTGAAAATGAGCAGAGTTCTCAGCCCCTTATTTGCCTACTCTGGTCTCTGTAGTCATAAAGAGGAAATAATGGTGCAGAATTTAATTTTTCTCCTTTCTGCTCAACTGCTGCAGGAAGCAGTTTTCTCATCCAGGTTCATTGGGCCAAAGAAAAGAATCACACTTGAGTGACTCTCTGTCTACAAGTATGGCAAAAATTGTTCCAAGCTGCACTCTGAAGATTAACTTCACCTTTTAAAACAGCACCTCCATTTTGGAATAGAATTTGGAACAGAAAAGCCATAGCAAGACAGGGAAAAATTTTAAAGGATGATATAGAGTAACCCCCTGGGGATTTGCTTATGATCTGACACTGGTTCCTGAGCAGACAACACAGTCACTGGGTTGGTAATTTGCACTGGGGCTGTGATTTGAGATATCTTTGTAGATGTGGATGCACAGTTACTCCTTTGGGGAAAGGCTCGAAAGGTTCTTAGCCCTGTTTACATGACATTCTGAGTACAGGCAGGATACTGGGAGCGTATTTACTCCAACTTTTCTAACAGATCAAGTAAAAATCATTCAGTAAATAATTCAGTAGGTGTTTTGTCTGTGTTAAGTCAGTCTCAGGAGTTCAGTGAATCTGTAAAGCTGTCAGTAGTCTTTACTCTCGGTGCTTTAAGTGACTTATACAAGAGTGCTGTACATCTGTTATCCAGTAGTACTAAATACAGGGGTGTGACAGGAACAGGAATCCTTGGGAATCCAGTATATTTAAAGTATGTATTATAAATATAATAATTATATTAAACTAGAGATTTTTTCCTCTAGTGTTGTAATGTTCACATTAAATCTATGTTGTCATGCACCTGAACGTGTTCCTTGGATCTAGATGTAAGTTCCAAAAATCTAAATTAGGAAAACTTCCACCATACTCCCTGCCTATGAGTCTTTCCACTAAGGCCGTTTTCTTAATCAACAGTTGCACTTTATTCAGCATTTAAACACTCCCTGCCCTTATGTTTAGAACCAGGTAACATTTTGAGATTGAGGTGGGTTCGTGTAGAAATTGAGGAACTGGTCAAACCAGCTACGAGAGTGACGATAATTTTATCGATAAAGAGGATGACTCCAGCAATATCTACCCCAATTATGTGTTTCACATTTGCTTGGAGAACAAAAAAAAAGTCAGCTTGGCATGTAGTAGCAGCTGAATCACCAGCTGATAGCATAGCATTTAAAGCCAGAATTAGAAGCCAGTGACAACTATAGTAGACAGCTAAGTGCTGCTACATTACAGTTACTCCAAGAAAAGCTGCTCCTGTTTGTCATCCAGCGCCCTTAAAACTGTGGCTTTCCTTTCGGCTTTCCATCAAGACAATGGAATAATCTCATTTTTGTTTGCATATTCAACTTGAGTGAATAAGGACTATTAAATCACCCAGTGTGATTTTCCGTGTGTTGGTTGCTATTAAATGTCATCCAGTCTCTGGGATCCAGGCCCAGAGGCACACCTGAGTAATGTGTGTCTCCCAGAAGAGTATGAGGTCCTGATTTGAAATGTGAAAGATGGGAAATCCACTTCACTGAAGCGTTTGTTCAGGCCATTAATGATGCTTATTGTGAAAATCAGTGCCTTATTTCTAATACAACCTCTCTGGCTTCATTATCCACTTACTTATTCTTGTTATATCTTCGCCCTTGAGTTTAAAGATCTTTCTGGTATTCTGTAATTTCTTCTTGAATAAGTACTTGTGCATAAGCCAAGGAAACTAAATATTTGGGCTGGTTTGGCTGTCTTTTTAAACACACCAAAGAGATGGAAATCTGACTTTTTAAATGTAGGCCATTCTTTCTATCTCTGCAGTTATTTCTGTGACGCTTTCCTGTACCATTCTCAATTTTCAAGCTATTTTAAAGGGCACTAGAACTGCATTCAATTATGTCTCACCAATGTCCTTTGTGTACCATCTTTTTACGCGGTATCAGTACTTTACATACATGGTTTACTGTGTATAATGAAAGTAACATGTTATTTATCAGCTGTAGTTACTTCAGACATGTAAGTTAAAAGGCGGAAATTCGGTCTTCAAGCAAGTCAGCTGTTCCATTTTTGGGTCACCTCCTTTTGCCAGCACTGTCTCCCCCATGCATAACAAAATAACTGAAGTTTTTAAGTTGAAATGGACAACAGTAGATCCCCAGCTTCCCCGATGATAAATTTGGAACCATGTCAGCAAAGTGGTTCTCTCTGGCGAACTTTGCACCTCCTGGTTCTCCAGCGAGCAGAGGATAAACTGAGCCTGTGCTTTTATGCGTCATCGACATTTGTATGTTCTCTCAGATATGCTTCTCATTTTTCTAAAAGACCTCGTGCGTGATGTTTTGGTTTGAGTACTAAATCCCGTCTTAGAAGAAGACATGCATGCTTTCCTTTTCCCTAAATAACTATTCATTGGTTTAAACTAATCATTTTACCCTAACACTGTGTACCTCCTATCCCATTTAATAAGACTACGTGGTATTTGTATAGTAACCCTGGAACCAATGAATGCTAAAACATTACGAATCTTTTTACTTTAATCAATTATTTCCATTCTTTGGCATCAGATCTCAGTATTACACAGAATTTACAAAGTAAATACCAAAATAAAATCTCTCTTACAATACCTTGTTTCGTATTTAGGAAAAGTCCTGAAAACCTTAACTCAGAACAGCTCAAGGAGAAAGAAAAGCAAGGTTTTTTCAGGGCAATAAAAAAGAAAAAGAAGAAATCTCAAAATGTAAGTATGCAGCATTTCTAATAAAAGGAATTATTTATTGGTTTTGAATTTTAATATGCTAGATTAGTACAGTACTTTTGTTACATTTATGCTCATGTGTGTATCTATTTCTTCTTTTATTTTCTCTTTTCACTGTATGAAAGCCAAAGTCTTCTCCTGTTCAGGGTGGATTTTTCTGCCTTTTCAAATATTTCCTCACTTATTAGTCCTGTGACACTTTGTTTTCATTCAGACTCTTTGAGAGCCAGTTTTGATGCAAGTTTTCAGCTGATGTTGCAACAAATTCTTTTGCAGGACCTGATGATACCAATCCAAGAATAGTAAATGCATTGTTGTGTGTTCTCAGAGCTTGAATAGTTTCAGGCACCCACATGGAGGAAGTCAGGCTGTTATAAAGGAGAATTCTTTCCAGTCTTTATTTTATAGGAATGTCTTGGTAACAGCCTCCATCTTCTTGCTGCATCCCATGATTGGAATAAGGATTATGGGTCTTAAATATTCTTTATGTTTTGTTGAGGGAATGGCTTTTGTTACTCAATATAAATCTTTGGTGTCTCTTCTACATCTTTACATTTTCGTATGCTTTTTGGGAGGGAGAAAAGGACTTTCTTTTATCAGAGAGTTTTGGTGTATTGATACTTCACAAAGTTTTATAATCTCCCTAAGAACTGAAGTAACCTAAACATAATCTTGTTCTCAAATGACAGTTCTGGAAACAGTAAAACATTTAATATTTTATTTGCGTAGAATTGTGGTGTTTCTGTAAGCGCAAATGCAGTTATAGTTTTGCAGATTCTCAGAATGGAGTAAATCGTGCTCACTCCTGGCAAAGGGGAGTAACTAAATGAAAACATCTACTGTCAAGGAGTGAGGTGGTGTGACTGAGTGTTGGTGGAGGGTTGATCTGTGGGGAACTGGGGGAGAGGAGTGATTGCCAGGTTTTTGGGGGTTTTTAAAGTTTCTTTGAACTGTGTGGGACACGTGCATATGTGTATTAACTGGCACTCAAAAAAGCTTCTCACATTCTGGCTGGCCAAGATTTAGAGCAATGGCATCTACCTCTCCTTCTGAACTTGTTCGTCCTCATACCTGTAAGCAGTTCAAATATAATCATTTGTATCACACAGCTGAACAAAATGACTCACTTATAGCTCTGGCATTATTTGATATTGCTTCCAGTGATGCATTTTCAAAAAAAAAAAAAAAATTAAAAAAATGGTATTAAATTTGCACTGTTCTAGTCTGCTCTGATTCTGGCCATTCAGGCATGGTGGCTGGGAACACTCTAATGGCTCAGCTGATAGATGATGTATCAACTACTTCCAGATTAAACTGTGGGAAGGAAATATAGACGGGATTGTGTTGCATCTCAAAACCTGGCACTTTACAGAACACCTAAATCAAAAGTACCTTGGTCTGTAGCTACCTAAACCATCACTGATTACAAGAGAGGACAGATTTATACATAATCCTGACTCCTGTTTCTTCTCACTCTTAAGAAGAGGAGTAGAGGGGAATGAGGAGGGAGAGAGGGGTTTCATATGAGGGTAAAATATGTTTGCTCCTTAGAGCTGGTATCTCACAGGAAGATTAATAAATTAGTGAAGTAAGATAGTGATACAACTCTTGCATCCTCAGCTAGAAATTTGCTGAGATCAACTTGATTTTTTGATCCAACCAGAGACTTCTTTTCATTTCTACTTACAGCTCATTAAGAGGACAGTATCTGGGGATAGACTGTACCACTGATGTGTGTACAAGTGTCTGGTTCAGACACTGTTCTTTGCTCCTCTTCATCTGTTAGTTGAAGACATCTACCTAACAACCCTGAGACGTTCTTTTCAGCACAAACAAAAATTACTGCCTTCAGTTCAACACCAAGTCTGACTTCTGTCATAAAAGCTGTTAACAGCACTGTAATATTAGCTCTTCAACTACATGAATAATGTTTTCTATGATCTCATATTAAAAGTCTAACAGACAGCTTGTGACTACCCAAGTGGTTTGTTTTTCTGAGGGTTATAATTAATATAGGGTCTAAAAGTAGAAAATATTAGTTATTTACTCAAACACAGACTTTCTGCAGCAAATTACAAACTAAACCAAAGGACTGTCACAGTGCTGGGAAGCATGTCATAGCTATGATTTACTGATATCCATTGGCAAGTCTCATTTTGCTGGTGATCATTACAGGAGTCATAAAAGAGATGTGACATTGGATTCAAGGCACCTTCTCAGTAATGTCATTTTCAAAATATCTAATAGCCCAGAACTGATCCCAGTTCCTGACGCTTCCTCCTGCGGAGCTGTTCCCATGAATCACTCTCCCTAGAGTTCTCCAGGTGCAGTACCTCATGGGATAATAATTGTTACAGCCTGTTGCGGGAATTCTTTGCAATATTGTTTTTGCGGAGCTGTTCTTATCCATTCTCCTTCTCGTCTTGTTGGAAGTCTTTTAGTAACGTAGTACAAGGTTTTGAGGATTGCTAGAGTCACAGTTTTTTTCTATCTGCCATCAAACAATTTGATAGCCATGAGGGTTGTGCACAGTGTCAGTAGGCACTGTCTTCAGAGGTGCCTGAGTTTTGCAGATTTTGGCACATAATTCAAGCTATCAGTCTGAAGAAATTACCTGCTTTGGAAAAAACTGTTGCAGGTGAGCACTTCTCTTAGCAATCCTTGGATTCCTTTTTTAACTTACTGACTTTGAAACAGGAAATTCTTCTGACCATAAAGTTCCTAAACATAAGCTATGCTAATTATTGACTTTCTTTCATTAACTTGGGTGGCCTCTCGAAGCTGAGACAGCTGTTTGAAACCCTTGCTTTTGGTAGTGCTCCCATCATTCTGTTTAGTCATATAATAATTCTATTGCATTATAAAGTTATAATGACAGGCAGGATAATGCAAGACACAAGACACAGCATGTGTGTCCTGTGCTTGTTTTGCACTTGAGCAGGGGAGAAATAGTCCATTTATAATTCTAATACCGTCTAGTTCTGTTTGTTATTTGTATATCCATTGATGCGGTCTTTGGTTGTGCTACAGAAATTAAAATAAAGCAGCCAGTGTCCTTGCAGTTATCCATGAAGCTGTTAATGGCATATTTATGATAGAACTGAAATAATTCATCTTGGAGCCCTATCTCTTTCTGCAAGTTAAAAAAAGAATACTTTTATTTTTTCTAGAGTAACTATCAACTGCTCATTCTGAAACCAATTGCTATTATTGTTACTGTATCTTTGATATTTTCTTTATATAAAAATAAGAAATATCATACTGCTTTAGGTCATTATTAGAAGTACAAATGATTGACAGAGTTACAGGATTTAATCCAAAGCTCAGTAAAGTCAACTAGGTCTATCAATTGTGTACAAAAGGCCTTGGAACTCAGTCTGCATTCCTAATGAACATGGAAATAAGAAGAGATGTACTGATCTTTTTCTACATGCCTTCTATGCATTAAGTTCCTTGAATTTGTTCCATAGGCTTTTTTGTTCAATCATTATTGTATTTTTTCCAAAGAAAATTATAGGCTTTATAACATGTATTGTTGGAATTTTTTAAAAAAGGGGGGAAAAAAGGAAAAGAATTAATATAGTACAGACAGACCTCTTGAATTTAAATACTATGCATTTAGTTTTTGTGTCTTATATTGCAGACAGACTCAACCAACGGGGAGAATCCAAGCATCAAGAAATCCCTCTTTCCTATTTTTAATTCAAAGAATAATTTAAAGCATAGTTCTTCTTTGAAAAAGCTTCCTGTAGTCACTCTACCCATGGTATTAATTTTTAAGTACAGTAGCACTGTCAAATGCTCCAGTAAATTTGTTTTACTGACTACAGCAGCATGTGGTTTATTTTCATGGTATCACTTCCTCTTCACGCCAGTTAAGTATCTTGGGCCAGTTCAATAAATTTAAGTAAAATTGGCAGTTCTGTTGAAATAGGTTGTGCCTAATTTACAGTATTTGATATATTGAAAATGTAACATACCCAGTTCCAGAGAGAATGAGCCCCAGGAGTGAGACTAAAGAAGGAAAATAGTTAAGAAATTTTGTATGTTTAAAAATAAACTGTCTCATTCTGTTTCAATGAGGAAAAAAATTAATCTCATTTGGTTTATAGCTATATCATAAATACGTATTTTCATACAAACTGCTCCTTTATGTATAAATTTATCAATCGTTTATCTGAAAAAGAAATTTTAGCTTTTGTGTCCGTTGTATTTTTGTTTGTCCTGATTGTTCGTGATAAAAGACAGCTTGCATTAAAAATAAGCAACTTTTTGACTGTCCTTTTTTTAGCTTAGAATTCTTGAAATTAGATAAAAATCTGCATGCGAGTTGCAAATTATCCTTCTGCAAAAAAGTTCCACCTGGGGCTGTTTCTTAATTTTTGCTTTAGTTTGGGATATTTGTGAAGGAGAAGATGGAATTAGAAAAAGCTCTTGGTTTTCCGATGGCAAAATCAGTCAGGTCATCAGAGATATTTTGGTCTGCTTTGCTCAGGAACAAATTTATAGAACTGATCCATGGCCTTAACTGCTGTATGGAATGCTTTTTAAATGAAGATGAGGCTCAACAATATTTACCTTTTTTTTTAATTTTTATTTTTGAGGCCTTGTTTAACTGCTCTCTCTTACAGCAAATAACACTAACAGCATGTGAATGCTTGAAGGGCTAAGGGTAGAGCAAATCTGCATGATATCCACAGTCACTTGCTCTTACTGTGGGGAAAATTATTGAAAGGTCCCTGCACTTCTGCTGCAGTAATGGGCTTCACTGGTGTTCTGTAATTAACTGTGGGAAATTATTTACAGCTATTCTTAAGAATATATTAGGAGACCAGTATTTCATATTTTGTTGCAGATGCCTAACACTGATGGTCAGGATCTCTTGGCGTTACAGAAAGCCATTCATCCTTCTAATCACCAGAGCAGCAGGCAGAAGGATTGGCATCCTGAGAAGATGACAGAAATCCAGCCTCATGTAAGTGACATTATCAATTCCCTGTATTTTGGTATCAATGAGGTATCTTGACAGCTTTTTCTCCGGTGAATAGAAAAATTGCATTTGACATTATTTCCCAACTTTCTCATTCCCCGCTCGTTGAACATAAAAAGTCACGTGCCTGCAGTCCTGCATGATTTTTTTGAAAATCTAGACATGAGTGACAATGAAAAGAGAGACTAAATGTCCTTGTGTCAGCCTTCGAGCCCTTTGAAGTACCGGTTATGTTTTTGCATGAGAGGCAAGCAGTGTTTCAGTGCACGTCTGTGGGTGCAACGCAGTGCTGCAGCAAAGCCCTCAGGTCAGCTCTCTAAGGGACGGTGAATCCTGAGGCTGCTCTGCTGCAAGGCACAGTTTGGATGCTTGGTGTGGTCACCAGAGCACTGAGACCATGGCATGGTGTGGCTGGCGCTGACTGCAGCTTAAGCAGGCTGCATTTTTGGAGCATAGCACCGCACTAATGCAACTTTATTTTCTCCAGTTCTAAAACCAGCTTGGGGGGCTGGGTTTGGGAGGGAGCTTCAGTGCCGTGCTCTGTTGCCATCACACTGAAAACTGGAAAAGAGGGTTTGTTGCAGCTGCAATGTTTGAAGAAAAAAGTTGCTCTGTGAGCTGTGAGATTTAATGAGACTTTTTTCATACCACTTTATGTACTCAGGCTTCCCCAGGCTCTTGCTACCCATCTTCGGTAATCCCATATCTCCATTTTCCTTCAACCTGCTCACCAGTTAAAGAAGCTGTGAGAGACCAGAGCTGCTTATCTCTCAGCTGCCAGCAAACAAAATATGGCACTGCAGAGTTCTGCCAGATCTTGTTCCACTGCAGATGATTACTCAAGGCTTTCTCTAGCCCCTAATTGATGTTCACAAAATTTTTAAGAACTTTGTATTTCTGATATCTGTGCCTCACAAAATGTGCCTGAGGTTCTAAAGCTAGTAGCCAGAGAAGTGACAGATGGACAGCTAATGCAATGGTCTATGCCCGTGTTGTCAGAGGAAACAAGGATAAAATAATTGATGGGAGCAATTTTTTTCTGATGTAGAAAATGTTCCACCTTTTCAGGTAGCTAGTAGATTGAATGGTGACGACAGGACATTTTCTCAGGTGTGTAGTCATAGCTTGTAATGAAATATACCAAATGAATACAAATTAAAAGTGAAGAAGTCCTGCGAAGTTTCAGATGTTCAGTTTAGGTTATGGCAGTTTTGTTGTAGGGAGTCTGATACGATGGAGGGCAGAAGGTCAAGTGCTTTTCCGCGTGTCTTTCAGAGCCAGCCATTAAAATCTCTTCGAAAGCTCTTACACCTCTCCTCAAACCATCCTGTCCCTGCTGAGCCCCGCTTCCAGCCCTTACCAAGTCAGCCAGCCAAAGCTTCTTTTTCTGAGGTGCGAATTCACCCCATGAGTCAAAGCTCCAGCGGCGGCAGCGGCAACGTGCGGCAGGAGGCTCAGCCCAAGCCCAGGCCAACGCTGCAGATCCCGAGCCAGCTGGAACCCACCTGGCACGTGTCCCCAGTAAACAGGGGCGTGAGCGACGGGCCTCCCTACTCCGATCAGCTGCCTTCCAAGAGCGGACAGAACGGGCATACGTACACGCGGACAAACCGGTCGCGAATGCCAAACCTGAATGACTTAAAAGAGACAGCCTTGTAATTGCACTCCAGGAGATAGGCCAGTTTGGGTGGAGAGCAGCGTAGGAGAGTGGTGGTGGTTCTGGTGATGGTAAGACTGCATTTTCAGCTTTATAAAGGTGTGCAATATGTACATGTGGAGCTATGCTGTTTGGCACCACGGAGAGAGTCAGGGATTATACGGTAAAACAAGTGGAACTATGAATTACCAGTCATCAGAAATGTCACTGGATACCAGGCAGAGTGTGCAGGTCAGGGAGAAAAATGCATTGCCGTTTTCTCTCATTTACATTCCAGCTTAGTGCACATCTCTGTCTGAAAGCTGGGAGACTTCTGGTATGTATTGGCACTTAGATGGGTGAAAACATTCATGTCTAGACCTATGCCCTTACTACATTTTTTGCTGCCTAGTTAAAACAGTGGGGTTTATGTGATAAAAGTGTATCCCTGTTAAGGGTTTAAAGTTAAATTGTATGTCTTAAATTTGTTTTTTAAACTTCCATATTTGATAGGATTTGTAATATTTATTTATGATGACCTAATATCGTACTGTTATAATCATATCTTTTATGTTATAATGTAAAGTTATTTTGAGCTGTTTGAAACATTGTGAAGCAGTGCAACAGCTACAGTAGTTTCTATAAAAAACTAACAGTAACATTTATATATTGCATCAGGAGTATTTTATTCTATATATAAATATATATATAAATGGAAAATAACTGTCTGTTTTTTAAATATACTCATTTAAAAGAAAAGTATTGTTATGACACTATCTGCCATATTTTTTATACATTTGTGATATAAAGTGCAGTATTATACTTCTAATAAAAGGAAGTTGAATGTGGATATAAATGTGACTGTAACAGTATGAATCTTGCTTAGCTATGAGAGCCCAGTATTATAGGCATTATTGGTAACAAACAAAAGACAACATTCGATTCCAAGCTTTATTATGGGCTATTTTGTTGGAAGTATTGGCTAAATGTAAGAGACTGCAGAACTGTACAGTAATCTAAATGTGGTATGTTCTCCCCTGTGTCCTTAGCTTTCCTAGGAATATTAACGGGATTTCTGCATCTGCATCAAGAGCACAGAGCCCCAGTACCAAATTTTTGTTTCAAGAAATAAAGTGCCCCACGACTACAAGCGAAAGCAGGTGCTCTTCCACTTAATAGCAGGGGTGAAAACCAAAGAAACATAGCATGAATTGCAAGTGAAATGCAAAACTTCGACACTTACGCATAGCATGGCACTGCAGATCATGGTATAAGCTTTTATGCATATGTGTATTTTACATCTTGTTTAGCGATCTGTTAATTAATAAGATGAACACTGTATTAAAATCTATAAACTACTCTTGCACTTTTCATTATATTTCAGGATGTATTTAAATCTACAAATCTGATATTTGGATATTGAGGGAGAAGGTTGCCATGCAGCTTAATTTCTCCTTTGGTCTTACTGTCCAAATATTCTCATACCCAGTTCAGTTACCAGTCTCAGCAAAATACTAGATCTTGAGTTCCAGTCTCCTGTACCACATAGTTAAAACTGCCTTTACGTTGGTGAATGTCAAGCGTAAGCAAATACGCACCGTGATTCCTCTGTTGCTACCAGTAAATTAAATCAAAGGTGAGCCAGAAGGAGTCAAAAGAGTTATGCCAGTCTAAACTTTGTGCAATAAGAGGAGAGCCAGGCCTGTAGTGTCAGAACAATACAATCTTTCCTTTTTAAACGCATTAGTTCGACTCCCTCATTACTCTGCATCATAGTTTGTTTTCTAGACGTTGCCATCGTAAGACACTTGTACTTGCAAATACATTGTCTTTTCCAAAAAGAGATTAACCTGAATGTAAATTTGATGATTTAGCCATAGACGTAGTTAACAGAAGAAACCAGGCAGTAAGAGCTGAACTTCCTACTTGGATAACAATGCAAACTGGACATGCTGTTCAGTACCTCTTGAGTCATACCAAAGTTCTAACAACAGCAAATTCGGCACCACTACTGTAAAAATCTTTGTCAGAAAGAGCAGCATGGAAGGATGTTATATTGGGTTTGTCTGGGACCAAAAGTCAGTCTGGTAAATTTGAAAAATTACAAAATCAGAATTCTTTCTTTGTCAATTGCCTGCAAGAAATGTGCATGTGATTTTTCTATAGATATATATGAACATGGTATCTTTCTATATATGATATATACTGCATTGATATATCATATATAAATACAGTAGACATGAAAGGATATTCAGTTTTTTCTCAGTTCAGTGGGCATCCAGGAAAGACATGGTGATATTTAGTAGTCATCACTGTCAGAGTTTAGCAGGATACTTTAACAACCTCATTTAGATTCACTGCTTAGCCACAGCCAGGTTAGCCCTGCTCTGAAATGGTCTACTGTCACTAAAATCCCTCACAAAAGCACCGTCTGAGAGAGAGTGGGGCTCTAAGCAGCGTGCTTTGAATGTCTCTTCAGGGCAATGGAAGTGGGGTTGTTTAGTCTGGGGAAGAGGAGGCTCAGGGAGCACCTCATCACTCTACAACAACCTGAAGGGAGTTTGTAGCCAGGTGGGGATTGGTCTCCTCTCATCCATGTCTCATGTGAAAGGACAAGAGGAAATGGCCTTCTGTTGTGCCAGAAGAGGTTCAAATTAGGTATCAGAAAATCACTGAAAGACTGGTTGGGCATTGGAATAAGTTGTTCAGGGAGGCAGAGGAGTCACTGGCTCTGAAAGTGCTCAAGAGGCATCTGGATGTGGCACATGGGGATATGATTTAGGGGTGATTGTGGTGGTGCTGGGTTGACAGTTGGACTAGATGATCCTGAAGGTCTCTTCCAAGCCTGATGATTCTGTTTCCCAGCGAGTGTTCAGATTAGACTCTTCTGTGCTTCGTGGATATGTATCCCTTTGCCTCTGCAAGATTTTTAGCTTGTTGGTAAGAGCTTCGTGCTGGAGATGATGATACTGGGCTGTATGTGGCTGTTCTGATTTCTAGCAAGGAAAAGTGTTTCCAAAGGATTTTTTTATTTAGTACCCATTAAGTTAAATCAGGATAATCTCTGACTGTACATATAGCTGTTTAAAGTAGTTAGCAAATCTTCGAAGGTGACCCAAGGAATGTTCGAGTATTTGGTGGCCCATATTTACAGAAAGTTGTTCCTACTTCATACTGTGTTTTCTTCTCAAATTCAACAAACCATAGTAGATTTCAGTTGAATACTAAATTGTGTTGAATGTATGTAGTATTTTCTTCCTTCTGTTGGAAAGAAATTCCAGCAGCTCGGCCAGCTGGTGCTGGGATGAATTGTGTATTTTTAACTTGATCTAACTTCCCAATATTTAGAATATTGCTAATGTAATTTTGTCAAGGCTTTCAAAGGAGTCTTATTATAGTGACTGAGATTTGTTGGCTTAATAAAGGGAAGAGAATTACAGAGCAAACTATTTTGTAAGTGTGAGCTTTCCTTTTCACTGGTCTGTGAGTCTTGTGCTACACGCTCTATAGATTTACTTGGTATAAAGAAACTTAGCTAATCTACATTTTATTCTTGGGCAATCTGTTTTGCCTTATGGCATCGTTAATGATGTGAACAGAAAAGAAACTAAGTTTCAGAAATTATAGTCATTTTGCAGAATTCAAGCTGCCTAAACTTGTCTATATGTTTTTGCTATAGATCTTGAGCTCTTTTTAACTGAAAAAGAAGCACCTTAAGCTCATCTTAGCTGAAATTGTGTATGTGTCTAAGCTGTCCTTTTAAACTGCCATGTAAATGTATTAACCTAGAACATCTATTTTCAACAGACCTGACCACAGAGAACAGTCCCCTAGAGCTATTTAATGCTTTTTGCTCCATTTATCACAGTCCAAGCTTCATTGCTCCTCTGAGAGGTCACCAGAACAGAGCACGGGGCAGAGTTCTTAGCAGGAAGTCAGTGATCCCAGATTTGGTCTCTTCTTCCTAAAACATTGCCCAAACACTACTCTGTTTGCTAATACATGCTCTTTTAGATCAATAATAAAACAGGCTTCAAGCTTCCAAATGTATGAGTTGCCCTCAGGTTGGGCGTCTTTCAGGATGTCACCTTTCTCTCTGCCACACCAACTTGTTTCTGGGAGCAAGGCTGGAGTGACTCTTCAAGAAGCAGTGGCCTGTGGTGGGCTTCTAGCCATTCCTTATCATTGCAGTTAGGTCCCTTAGCAGATGAATCTTTCTTGTTTTAAAAGCTACTCACCAACCTTTTCTTTTTTCTTCAAAAGCTGCTGTAGCTGTTAGCTGGGTAGACTCCCATGTTCACACAGAAAAAGCTATGTATTCTCAACAATTCTGAGCTGTAGACCTCCCTGTAAGAACGGAAACATAGATTATAGAGCTCTGCAAGTGCTGTTGTGACTAGGTGGCTGAGGTAAAACCCAGCCACTTTCGAGAGGAGCTGTGCTCTGGAAGCATTGGGGTTTTCACTCATGTTTTACTTTTTGTTGTCTTATAATGATTCGACAGTGAGACACGCTTCAAAAATCCCTGCATGTAATCAATTCCTTATGTTTTGAATACTGTCAGAGTAGAGCTGGGAGAACATTTGCATCCCAGTCACACAAAGAGTAGGAAAAGGATAGCCATATATAATATACTGCAAATCGTGGGGTGGCAATGAATGTTTATTTTTTCCATTCCAGCTAGCATGCATAAAACATCTGTTAATGGAGTAATATCACAAACCATCCATCTAGGCTGTTGTTCATGTAAGTAAGCCCACCATTTGAAACAGGAGTGCCACAGAAGATGGCTGGAAAGGTGAAGTGCCCTACGTAACCATTTTTAAATGACCTTCAAATCAGGACACTATTTAAGAACAGGTGCCTTTCCCTACACAGCTCTTTCTAATGGTGTCATGATATTAACCATTCATTAACTGGGTTTGTAGTGAATGAGGAGAAAAGCCATTTAACTTCTGGCCTTTTTTAAAAAGGGTGTGATTTGAGTAAACCCTTTCAATATAACACAGCTTGGAAGTTCTAGATATTGGCACCTTTTTCAAACAGTCAGCAGCACTGCATCAGTGCTCAGGCTCGTCAGGCAGGCGAAGGCTTGTGCACATCACTTGGTTCAGATGTTGTACTGAAACAGATTTCTCATTTTGCAATCACGAAGCAAATTTCATAAAAATTAAGCAAAGCATATTTTATAGGAGATCCCCTTCCAATTTTAAGAGAAAAACTGTGTTAGGTCATCTGTTCTGTCAGCAGACTGTCTTAACAGCTACTGTGTGAGACAGCATCGGTAAATCTGATGGATTAGGTCTGAATTTTACTTGACCCAAGTTCTACTTGGATGCAAATTTGTGACCTTGTGCGCAGCCAATTGATGCAAAAGTTGTCTTTTGACACACTAAGACACACTAAGTGTGAGAGGACCAGCCCCACTATGTTTGGATGCTTTCGTTCCACCAAATCAGATTGCTTCTCAGGCTCTTTTAGAACATAACTCAAAATATGCAGCCAGGCAGAAGTGACTCTTAAAACATGGCCTGAGAGTCAGAACACAGAATTTGTCTCTTAGCCTAAGAGTGACTGCACATCTCTTGTCTTCTCTGCAAGTCAATCTACCTCCTCTCTCTTGCAGAACGTTGTTGAGGTTAGGTTTGTTCTGAGCTTATTGACTCCAACTTTTGAAGAGACATCTAAAAAGATTCTTCCTCTAGGTACTGTTAGCAACCAAGTAATAAAATAGTAATGGGCCTTCATCTAAAATACTTCTGAAACCTCCAAGCCATCTGAGCTCTCCCTCTAGAATCCCAATGCCATCCTTTGCACTGCTTTGCAGTCTTCCCTTGCCCTTCCCTTTGTGGTTCTCAAATATTGCAGTTGCCTTGTTCTTTGTTGTTTCTCTAGTGCAGATTTTCAGGGAGTTAGAGGCCTTATCTACTACTCCACCCTGTTTGCTGTTTTACTCAAACAGCTATCCTTAGACTTGCTCAGGATTTTCTTCATTTTAGTTTTCCATTTCATCCGGGTGAAGATACCTTACCTCATTGTGCCCCCCTGCCAAAACACGCTGCCTACCAGGCTTTTCCTTCCGCCAGGTCTCTGTTTGCACAGGGCATTGCTTCTCTGCATCCATTCTGAGACATGCAAGGTGGCATCTTAATTGTACAGGCATAGGAGTGTGTTGTGAAGTAGCTGCTGCCGTAGAGCTTTCCATGAGCAACGCTGAAGCATGTTCATGGCACAAGATGGAAGCCACTATTCAACTTTCCTACAGGATATGAACCTCTCGGTGTAAACTCTTGACACGTCAATCCAACGGCAGAGCTTTTAACTGTTTAGTTCCGAGGCATAACTTTAAAAACTTTAAGCACAGGTAACTGTCTCAACTTTCCTTTTTTTTTTTTTTTTTTTTTTTTTTTTTTTTGCTAGTGCACATCTTAGACTCGTACTACTGAAGGACTAATTGAAAGGAGTAACATTGCATTTGGTTTATATGGGACAGTAAGCTAAAATCTTCCCTGAAACCATAATTTTGTTGGAAGTTCTATGCAGGCACTTTAAAATCTGGTTAATCTGATCAGGACTTCCACGACTGCTTAGATCTCCACTGTGAAGTGCTGAATTTTGGATTTGTGTTATTTGGGAGAAAGAAGGAAGAATGAAGTTCAGGAAAATAATTATTTTTTTTCACAATCTGCCAGTACAGACTATTCCAAAATTAACAGGCTGAGGAGGCAGCTTTCAAAACTTCTAAATTTATGGATAAGATTCCCTGATGTTTTTTAACAGCTACTAGAAATCTAAAGCGCACAAACCTTTAAATCTACCGTGCTTTCTGTTGTGGAAGGGATATGTTGTGGTGTTAACCTTTTTAATCCTGGAATACAAATTGATTTTAAAATGTGTTGAATATTTAAGGATGACTTCATGCAAGTTAATAAACCATTTGTAAAGTGTTTGTATACAACCCTTTGTATCATGTTGTTGGTACACCTTACCAAATTTTTTTTGAGCATGTATTCCATTCTTAACTTCTGTGCAATTTCTATTGTTGCTGTAAATATTCTAAAAGAGAAAAAAAAATCCTGTGGTAACCTTAATTATCAGCATGGAAATGGTTAATTTTTACTGAGCACAATGTATTTTTGAATGGGCCTTCCAAAATATGTCTTTAATAAAAATGCAGATTTTGCACTAGATCACTGGCGTTGTTCAACAGCTGATCTTATTCCTGACACATTCCAGAGCACCTCTCCATACGTCAGCTTGCCTCAGATGAGCAAATAGGCCAGAACCACACCAGGACTCTGTGCCTGATGGGTCACTGCCACATCCTGGCTGACTCCCCACTTCTGAGAAGCCAGCTTATATCTATCTGCAAGCCTGATGCTTCCATGGGAGCACAGAAGCAACAGCTCTGAAGCACCTTGTTGCCCCCCCTTCCTGTAGTTTCATTGCAGACATCGAGGGTGGGTCCATCCTTTCAGGGCAAGAATCTCTGCTACCCCCTCTTTTGAACCTTACCAACCTCCTCAGCAGGCACTACCAGAAATTAAAAGGCCCTTGTACTTTCCAGCCCTTAGCATTTGCTGCACAAAAGTATCCTGTTGGAATTGCATCCTTGCCACATGGAAACTGAGACCCTTCTAAGCAAATGTTGAGGTGTCAGTGAGAAGAGTTTTTGATGGGCTCCTCTTTAATGTGTCCTGGCCATGACTTTATTTTGTCCCTGTGTGCAGCTTTAAAAAACTTCAAATATTTCTCTGCCAGTCTCTCATTCTTCAGGATAATTTGAAACGAACTGAGTAGGGATCACTTTATCTGGCCCTCCCGTCTTTCCCTCTGAGCTTCAGCAGCAGACTCGCTGAAAGCCAGGACTTGCAGTCTGTTAGACCCTCCCCAACAGCTGCCTGATGGGTTGTGCAGCAGCCCCAGCCTTGGTGAGACCAGGCTGCTGCCCAGTGCCTGCGCTGAGCTGCACACACCACGACCCAAGCTGAACTTCCACCAGGACAAGCAGTCCAGCACTCTCACAGTTCTAGCCAGAAATGGGTTTGAAATGCATGTTTCCTTGAGGTGCTTAGTGCTCTGGGGGTACTTTGGCTTTACTCTTACAACTTTACTTGGCTCCTACTCTTTCCAGGATCTCTGTGTAATGACCCCTTTTCTGTACCCCCTGCAGAGCCCCTGCAGAAAATGGAGAGGCCACCTCCTTGAAGAGGAACCCCAGTGCAGTCAACATTAGTCCCCCATGGAATGGGGAGCTGAGTGGGCGTGGGCATTTTTCGCTGCATGTACCCATTAAGAGAAAGGAGCTGTTGTCTTACATACTGTGTCTGATCTGGAGATCTGAGGTAGTCTCTGATCACATAGCTTAGATTGCGCAGCTTTGACTTCTCAGCACAGTTCCCTCACTCCTCTCTAAGCATCCCATGCTAAAAATTCAGGTCATGAAGCTGAAGGCAGCTCTTAATCCTGCTTTCTATTTCACCCCCCCCTTGTGTTTTATGCAGTTGCAAAGCCATGCGTGGGTCTCCCTATGTCTACAGGTAAAGAGCTGCAGGACTGTTTAACATCTTTGTCAGCAACATGGACACTGGGATTGAGTGCACCCTCAGCAAGCCTGCCAATGACACTAAGCTGTGTTGTGCAGTTGCCACACTGCAGAGAAGGGATGCCATCCAGAGGGACCTGGACAGGATTTAAGGTAGACCCGTGCAAACCCCAGGAAGTTCAGCAAGGCCAAGTGCAAGGTCCTGCGCGTGGGTCAGGGCAGTCCCAAGCACAGATAACAGGCTGGGGGAAGAACAGATCGAGAGCAGCCCTGAGGAGAAGGGCTTGGGGCTGCTGGTGGATGAAAAGTTCAGCATGAGCCAACAGTGTGCTCTGGCAGCCCAGAAGGCCAGTTGTATTCTGGACTCCAGCAAAAGCAGTGAGTAGCAGGTCACAGGAGGTGATTCTGCCCCTTTACTCCATTCTCACGAGATTCCACCAGGAACATCCAAGTCTGGGGCCCCCAGTGCAAGAAAGACATGGACCCATGTCCAGAGGACAGCCACTACATTGAGCACAGGGCTGGCACACCTCTCATACAAAGACAGGCTGAGAGACTTGGTGCCTGGAAAAGAGAAGGTTCCAGGGAGGCCTTATAGGACCTTCCAGTACCTAAAGCAGGCTATGAGAGAGCTGAAGAGGGACTTTTCAAAAGGGCAGGTAATGATAGGACAAGGGCAAATGGCCTTAAGCTGAAGGAGGGTAGTTTTAGATTAGATATTAGGGAGAAATTCTTTACTGTGAGGGTGGTGAGGCACTGGAACAGGTTGCCCAGAGTTGTGGATGCCCCATCCCTGGAGGTGTTCAAGGCCAGGCTCTGATGGTGCCCTGAGAAACCTGGTCTAGTGAAAGGTGTCCCCACACACAGCAGGGAGATTGGAGCTATATAATCTTTAAGGTTCCTTCCATCCCAAACCATTCTGTGATTCTATGTTTATGAGAAAAACTTGTGCATTTATGTAATTATACTTTGCCTGGTTTTGTCCCACTTTCATCATGCCCTCAGTCACACTGTTGCTCCAACATGCTGAATTTATGCAGAGGGGGAAGTCAAATGCAATTCTAAAAGCATTTGAGGACCACTTAATTAATTAAGCCTCTCAGCACCCTTCTTTTTATATAAGAGGCAGAGGTTAAGTGAATTTCCAGAGGTCAATTAGCAAGTGTGCTGCATAGCAAGGATCAGAACAGAAACTCCTGCTTTAGCAGGAACCATTTAGTTGAAAGCCAGAAGTAGGTCTCTTCCCCAGGAAAGCTGGAGAGGTGAACTGCAGGCAAAGGACAGGGCAAGGCAAGAAGCAAATGAACTGTGAAATGCACTCTATGCCAGTTAGTTCCACCTTATTTATCGCTGTACATTTCAATCTCAAAAAAAAGGTCTAGTGATTTCTTTGAAGATGGGAGGCTGGAAGAGTGATGGTACAGGTCCTTTCTAGACAGTATTTCCTTCCTCTAAGGTTTTATGGTATCTTATACATAGAATTGGTCATGTGAAGATATATAATTCAGCGTGGTTCCTTGATGTGTGATGGTGTGTGGTTCATCCGTTCAGGCTGTACATTAAGCCTGCGAGTTCTTCCAAATTTCACGGGAGCTCCTGCCCCTTGCCATAGGGTGCATTTTCAAAACCAGACATCTTGAAAAACCCTGGGTTGTGCATAGGAGCTCTTCAGAGGCCAGTCACAGAGGCTTTGACTAGCTGCAGTCAGGCTTAGCTGCTTTTAGGGCAGGGAGAGCTATGTGTTGACATGATGACAACTCTGTCCAGGGCTCAGAAATGCGTCAACTTTCAGTGTTAGTGTTGCTAACACTGTGACTGCTGGTGGAGAGCCCTTGTCTCCCTGTTGCTGCATGTCAATGCCTCCAGGGAGGGTCTTACACCATGATGGTCCCACAGCTTGGTTCCATGGCTCAATGGATCTTCTCAGTACAGCTTGCCTCGACTGTTTAGCATTAGAGAACCACACGGTGATTTCTTACTGGGAAAACCTGTCCCTAGACCAATTTGTGAATAAGCAAAAATCCTATCCACAAATGGGGGGTTGGGGGGAAGCAAGGGAGTAATGGTGTATAATAACAATCATCTCAGCAGATGGGAATTGATCTTTTCTACATCTCAGCAGACTTCTTACTGTTTGTTTAATGGAGTAGCTTTTAGACTTATCAGAAGGCCCTATTTTCCTGCTAGATACTATTTGTGTGTATATACAGGAAAAAACAAGGCAGAAACCTCTCTTCTCACAAATGAGTGTGGTGAATTGCACAGCTAATCAAAGGCTTTTCTCTTGTTTTTGGTCACATTGCATTTGTTTTCAGTCCCATCTCAACTCCTGCCCTGCACACTGTGCATTCACCTCTCTGCCCATAGGGATAAGGAGAGGAGAAGCAGATGGACTGCCTCAGTGCAGTTGTCTTCATGCCTCTCCTCTCTTTGCTGAGACAGTCCAGATTGTTAGAAAATAGGGAAAAGGCCTCTGGTGCCTGCCAGGTTTGTGCTACAGCTGTGTGGGAAGGCAAACCAAAGCTGTCACTGCACAGGTCCCCACAGCCCTGCCACGTGGGAGCCGTGGGGGCTGCAGTTCCCACCTGGGTTGTGTTGAGCATCGGCTCCAGGGCTGAGGCAGGGACATGAGCCATAGTAACCATGCTGTCAGCCCAGGGAGACGGGTCCATCCTGACAGCCTCCACATGGCCCAAATTCCTCAGACACTAAACACCCATTGGCGATCAGGCCATGGAGATGAAACAGTTAATAAGAGCAAGTCCCCATGTCTGCGCCCAAACATCCACAGGGAGCAAAGTGCCCTGGGGTGCCCGAGATGTGTCAGTGCAAAACAAGGCAGGACACAGAGAAGGTTTGGCCATCTGGTGCTCAAGGCACTGATGCCTGTTGCTAAACCAGTCACAGGAGCTCAGGCCAGAGGGTTGCTGGTACAAGTGGAAATGAGGTGATTTGGGAGTGTGAGATACTGGGGACAGGCTAGATCTGGCCCCAACCCTGTTTCAGGGATGGCAGAGATTGGCATGAGGAAAAGGAGGGTAAGATGTCTGTCTCAGCATGAGGACCCTCCCTGGTCCTGGTGAGTCAGTGTGGGGTGCCTGGGCTCAGGGACAAATAATCAAGCACAGGTCTGCCCTCCTGGAAAGAATCCAAGCCCTGCCTTTGGACCCCATCGCATTTGCTCTGGCCTTCACAGACAGCGCGCTGTGATGATGATTTCCCCAATCCAAGACCCAGGGCCAGAAGCACCACGTCTCCCGGGATCAAAGCCCCGGCCCTGACCCCTGACACCTTCCCCAGCCTGTGCCCACAAACACCCCCCAGCTCATCACCAGGCGTGGTGGGAAGCAATGTTTTATTCAAGACAGCCCTTCCCTTTGCAGGCTGGGCATTCACCCCGCGGGGCCGTGGCCGCAGCCGTGGCGGTGGCGAGGCAGGGCAGCTGCAAGGGCAGACACCTCCACGTCCCACTCAGGACACGGCGCTCAGCCACACTTGCCCAGGCACTCCAGGAGCTCCATGCGGATGGCGATGCGCACGTGCCAGCCCAGTGGGATGAGGCGGATGTAGCGCGCCACGATGGGCGGCCGCAGCAGGTTCTGCACTGAGGAGGACCGGTCTGAGTTGCCATAGAAAACCTGTGAAGGGAGGTGTGGGTAGGTGGTCAGGGGGCTGGAAATCCTGTCCCATGAGGCTGGGGTGCCTGCGCAGAGCAGATGAGGAGGAGGGTCCCTCCCCTCCACCCTCAAAACAAAAGGCATTAAAAATAGCCAGACTATTTTTGTCACTCTGATTCAGTTTTCTGGGAAAGTCACCTTCCCCCATTGTTCCTGCACTTTTTCTGATTATGCCAGACTTGATCTTTCCCCGCTCTCTTTCTTTTCCAGCAAGGCATCGCGTGTTTGGAGTGAGCATGGTAAAATTTGGCTTTTGCACTTCGTGAGTGGGGTTCACACATATGACAATGTAGACAAAAATATTTATTTGAGTGCCCTTTCCCCATTGCTTGGCCAGCATGTCACATGTCCTGCTGCCATGACCTGTTTTTTGGGGAAGGCTCAGCATTTCCCCAGGGCTGCAGGAACTGGTACTTCAGCAAAGCCACCAGAGTCTCCCATGCTAGGATGGGGCCATCCACACAGATGGACACTGAGAACACCTGGAAGGCAGCAGCTGTGGCATCCCCCAGCCCATCTGGGCTGCACAGGCACCACTGTAAGGTGTCCCCAGTGCAATTTTTCACTTCAGCCTAACCACTAAGAAGAGCAGTGTGAGAACGGTTCAGTGGGCTGTGACATAACCAATTGCAGATCATGTCTATGTGCACTGTCATCGTGCACTAGCCCCGGACTTATGGCAAAAGAAGCAGCCCCCATTTCACAGTGCCCAAGCATGGCTGGGGTTGTATGGCCACAGCCAAGAAAGCAGTTTTATTGTGGAGGTGCTGTCTCCTCTGCAATGCCAACTAATGCCTCTGGGCTTAATCTGGACTCCACTTCATCAGAAAACACAAAAAATGTATTTTGCCCTGGTCAGCATGACATTCACTTTCACCACAGGGGAAATGGACCCTCTCTGTGCCGCCCCCAGACGTGGAGTGAGCACCAAGGCCCATCCACCCTGCTGCTCCCACAGAACCCTCCTTTTGGGGTACCTCCCACCGAGACCTGATGTGTTCATGTCACCAAACCTGCCACCCCTCCACCAGTGGCCGAAGAGCAAATTCCACTGACCCGGTTGTTCCCGGTTTGGTCCTTGTAGTAAACCCAGTTGAGGTTTTCGTCGGTGCGGTACTGTATGCTGTACTTGGTCATCCACTCGTCGGCGTCGCAGCGCCCTTGTGTGAGGATCCCTGAAATCACCTTCACCTCCTTCAGGTCGATCTGCAGCCACTGTGCATTGTCCTGGTACTTGGAGAGCCACGCGCACCTGGGGGGACACCACCAGCCCTGCTGTTCCTCTACGGCTGCCCTCCCAGGCAGACCCTTGTGTCCCCCACACTTCCAGGGTTCCCCAGCACCCCACACCCATTGCCCCTGGGGGCCCTCAGAGAGGCATTTTCGAACTCACCCAAAGCCTTGGCCATTGAGGCGGGCCTTGTTGGCTGTCCAGGAGGAGTACCAGCCTGTGTACTGCTCAGGGTTGGAGCAGCTTATCTGGTCTGGGGTGACAGCACCAGATTCGAAACCCAGGGGCTTGTGGTAGGGACACTCTGCAGAAAAAGGGAAAACACACATTAAAGAACACGAGTGACTCTGTTCCCTGGGAGTGTTTGCACACACATTGTCAGCACCTCCTGTGGTTTCACTGCTCCCTCTCTTCCCTGACTAGGATGCTGGGGATGCTCTTAATCCCAGACCACAACCTGCCCAGTGGCCATAGGGCCTCATTTCTAACTCTTGTGTTAATTTCTAACTCCTCTTTATCTCTCAAACTTACTAAACTTGTTCTGCCTGTAACATTTTTGGATGAAAGGCTTTATTCATGTTGCAATCTGAATCTCCTTCTTGCAAACATACTGGAAGAAGAGCCAGGCTGGATCCATCGACCTGTATCCAGCCTCCAGGCTGACTGCCTGGTCCTTGAGAAATTCCAGGCACTGCTTTTCTTGCTGGACTTCAACTCCTTCCGCTCCTCCCTTCACTGTCTTGACTTATGGCTCTACTTGCATGGCAAAATTTCTGAGCCAGCCCTGATTGCCCCTTCACAAGCACACTCAGGTCTTCTGCATTCTCTGCTATGGGGACCATCTCTGTGTCTGGAGATGGTCTTGCCTTGTGGAAAACAGAAAAGTGCTCTAGTGCAAGTGAGGGGTAATGCTTGACGCTGCTGAAGGCTCAGGGATCTCCATGTGAGTTTTTGACTTCAGATCTTCAGGCTACAACTCCTGCCTCCACAGCTGTCTTCTGCAACAGTGAGAAATTCAACATGACTTCTGCTGGCAGCAAAACTACTGGAGAAAGAAATACTCGTTCACCATTAAAGCCTTCTGTGGTGGATCACCACACAATGCTCTGGAAGGCAGGACTTTAGTGATGCTGAGCACCTGCATGCTACCTGGGCCTAGTTGTGGGGTTTTTATTGTGATCATTTTTTTATACAATCAGGTTATTACTTTGTATTAAGATACACAGAATTAAGGCATTCACAAGGGTCACATAAGGATTGCCTAGGCAAACACTTATATCATGGGCAGCATTTTCTAATTTTGCAGCCTGTGGATCCCCCAAAGGCAACTCTGTCCCTTTCTCCAGTTTAGCATAGTCAGTTCATGGTTGTCAGCAATGAAGGAGCAAGCAAAGCTCCATGCAGCTTCACTTGTGTGGAGCACATTTCCTTGCCTTAGCCGTGCCTGACTAACCAGCGTGGTGCCTCGCGTTAAAAATGACCCACACGTGGGGTGCAGCAGTGGGGGCCCAGAACCTGGCACAACCATGGCCTCCCCAGTGCAACTCCCCAGCACTGCAGCCATGCGGTCGATGTCTCATTAGCAAGCTCCACTAGGTCAATACTGTATGCATCAATATCTCATTAACATATCTTGCTTAGGCGGTACCTCATTAACATGTTTTTTTCCCAAGAAAACATATAGCCACTGTCCCCCCTTCCTCCAGGCATGGAAACATCATGCTTTTCCATCATGTTAAAAGCTTTGCTCCCCTTATGCAAGAGGGTGGGGTGGCCCTGTGTGTTTACTATTTGTTAGGCTTATCTCAAACACCACCCAACTTCACTTTTAGCAACACTAATCCACAGACCACACAACCATAATGCAATTAGCAGGTCACCTTCAGGTGAGTCTGTTTGTGCCACACACACAGACCCACCAAAACAGGTGCCTGGTGCCTGCCCAGCCAAATCAGCCAAGCCATTTGACACCATTACAGCCAACCTGGGGGAAACCTGAGCCGTATTTGGGAGGTGGCTGCTCCCCTTGGCTGTGCCAGAGACAGCTCTGCATGGCTGCCCTGCAAACCATCAGCAGGCAGCAGGGACACCAGCCCATACCACACTGGCTGGGCTGGACTGGGCAAGGGCAGTGCAAAGTCCCAGCCTGGGGAGAGCAACAACTGGGGCTTACAGTGGCAATGATCATCATTCAGGAGAATGGCCTTCATCAGTCAAGGAAGATGCCTTCATCAGTCAAGGAAGACGCCTTCATCACTCAGCCACATAATGCTAATGTGTGGGAGCACCCATCACACCTGGCCTGGCCAGGAAACCTAGCACTGCCATGGATGGGTCAACCAAACCTGCCACATCTCCTTCCCTTCCCTTGCCTCTCAAAGGGCAAGGGTTTTAAAGAGGAAGATTACGGGTTTAGATTGGACATAAGGAAGAACTTTTTTACTGTGTGGATGATGATCTACTGGAACAGGTTGCAACAAAACACACCTCAAGCTGTTGTACAGTCTCTTGCAGGAGCTGGAAAGAGGTGGTTGCTAGTGGGCACGAGGCAGGTACCACTTTAAGCACCCAGCTCCGGAGGGGGTAACACCTCTGAACATTTGCATGACAGAGGCCTGAAAAAGAATGCAGCTTCTGTGGGACACTGAGCTAAACCTGAGGATAGCTGGGCACTGACATAGCCTTGCCAGGGTAACACAGTAGAGAAAATGTGGCAGCTGCAGAAAATAATGGGGAAAGAGCTTGATCAGAAACACATACATGATCTGTGAGGAAGAGCTAAAGAAGATGGACAGGGACAGCCTAGAGTAAACTCAAAGGCAACATGACTGCGGTCTTGTACTGTTTAAAAATGTACCGCAAAGAAATAACAGTTTTTCTTGAGTCCTGGAGAGGTGAGAAGATGTCATAGGTTAAAATGCAGCAAGGCAAAACAAGCCTAGGTGGTAGAAAAGGTTTTCTACAGCAAATCCTGCACACAGCAGTAGCTGTTCCAGGCAGTTTCTGGAAGCAGCAGCTCTAAGGGCTCCAGGGGTGGACAAGGCAAATGCCTGCTGGCACCAGCCACTGTGGGTCATGCTGGGCGACCTCCCAGGGCCCAGGGATGGGGGCTGCCTCTGCCTGACAGTGCAGGGTCACCCCCTCACCTCACACCAGTGCAACTCCCCCAGCCCCACCAGCAGCTGGATTTGGAACAGATACCACCAGAACACACGTCCTCTGCAATGCCGGGTGCAGCAGGGGAAGCTGCTGAAGGTCACCAGGCAAACACGGCTAAAAGCACACCGGCCCATTACCTGGCATGCACTCCAAGCTGTTAGTCCCACTGGACCACACCGAGTTAGGTCCTCCTTGGCAATCGCATTTGCAAGCCTTGCTGTGCCACAGCTCCAGTCTCTCATCCTATATGGAAGGTAAAAACCCAGTAATAATTCAACATAGGCAACAACAATAGTGGCACAAGGCTAAATCCAGGTTCTGAAACTTAGACGTGCTCAGGCCTGCCCAGGCTGCTGCACCTTCTCTGAGAACCCTTTCTTCATGCCAGCCTAGCATGAAACATGGGATGACTTAGATCCCTTGGACTCAGAGGTCAGAGCATGTGCCTGGAGGCCCAGGTGCCATCCCTGCTTCTGATCAGGCACCAGAGCCGGGCAGCGTCGGAGCCCAAACAGCCAGAGACACTCACCTCTCCTGGGGAAAGGGCCATTGCAGCTGGACAGCAGGCATGGAGAGAAGAAGAGAGAGAGAGATCAGAAACAAGGATGCTGCAAGCAAATGTTGGGAAATACAATGAACACTTACTCCTGAGCTAGGGACAAATAAAGAGAGGAAGGACTGATGAATCTACTGCATTTCCCCCAAGGTGATTGCTGAGGGTAACCAAGAGAACATGGGAAGGAACGGGGCACTGCCTGTGTCCATGTCTGTGCTACTCCTCCACTGGGTTTTCTCTTTCATGCCTTTGGCACCTGCCCTTTCTGATCAGATACACATGAATCACCCTGAGGAGAAACTCATGCTGGCCCACTTGGTCTCTGCTTTACAGCTAATTTTGCCCATATCCATTTTTTCTGTCTTCCTGCTCTACAATTTCCCTGTCACATTTTCCCCTTAAAATGTGTAAGCTGATGAATTTCAAAGGTAAAATCCCATTCTGGCACCACTGCAGGTCCCAAGTGCCTTTGGAGGAGATGGGACACTCTACAATGTGGTTGGTCTGAGATCACTCCCTCTGAATGGGATGGAGAAAAATGCAATGTAAATAGGTTTTCCTAATCCATCTTACAGGCCAAACTCTGGGTTTTGGTTTTTTTTTTCCCCTTTCCTGGGGAAAACCAGTCGTTGTGGCTGTAAAGGAAGAGATGCTATTTTTGTAACATCTGACCTGTTTTATCTCCTGCCTCTTACTGAGCAATGGCTTTTTTATGAGCACTTTCAGTACTGAAAAGGTTCTCCTTGCTTCACAGTGAAGTTCAAAGCAGACTGTGTTAATAGCATTTGGACTGACAGAATAGTTCCCAAACAGCTATGAAAATAAAATAATAATAAAAAAACATAGTCCCATGACTCCTGATAACTCATCAACACAAGTCAAATGTCAAACATCACATTTTCAAAGCCAGTAGGGAATCTACAAGCCACTAAGGAACAAGCTATTGAGCAGGTAAAAACTTGAATACAGAAGGCAGGAGAAACTTGCCATCTCCAGAGGTTTTATGAATATGAAAAGAGAATCTTTTCACCAAATGAATTAGACTCTGAATTATTCACTGAAATCTAGTTATGATTTATTCATTCATACACTGTCACTTTGCTGAGCCTAGGAAGCTCCAGCTAATGCTGGGAATTTGCATCTCACATTTCTATAGCAGGTTTCATCTCAAAAGACTCACAAACACAGAGCAATTATAATCAGCTGAAATATAAACTAAATACAAGGCTCTGTTTATTGCTGAAATGCAACTGCGGCTTGGGTGTGACACTGAGCCTAAATGTATCAAGAGTCTGAAAGAAAGACCGCCAAGTCACAGAATGATAAAGAAATTGTAAAAAATTCCTTTCTCTAACACAGAGATGTTCTCCTGTGCTTCAGTGTCCCAGGGAAGCATTTCTGGCATCAGGAACTTACAACATTAACTCAAGGCATTTGCCCTGGCAGAAGAAATAAACATTGGTCTACAATAAAAAGATGTGGCTTTTAGCCAGCCCCAAGAGGAAGGCCAGGGGCACCAAGACCCCAAAAAGCTCAGCAGGAAAACATGGTTGCAGGTCTCTAGATCTGGTCTCCTGGAATGAGCAGGCTGGGGACAATGCACAACACTGCACTACACCTTTCCCGACACTGCTGTTACCCAGTCAAACCCTGTGACTCCACTGTGCAATGAGAAAACCAAGGCAGAGGTGCAAGTCCAAGGCCACCTCTGTGCTGTGCCACACAGTGCAAAGGAAATTGGCTTAAACCAGCATGAAGGCGGTTTAAGTTAATGCTGTCTGCCAATACAATACAAACCAGGGCTTCATCAGTTATCTGAACTGAACCATCTTTGCCAATTAAAGCAATGTAGTGCCTCTCCTGCCTGCTTGGTGCTCTGTTTGATGCCAGTTCTGGAGTGGCACTGGCACCAGGGGCATGAGAGCCAGGCCAGCAGGTGCCTCTCCTGCCCTTCCAGCCAGTGGCGTGGTGTCTTTTCCCAGCAAGACAGGTGCCCTGCTCCAGTAGCACCAGCTGCAAGGGCAGCTTCCTTGCCCTGAAATGTGGGAGCCTGGCTGCCCAGCCAGGACAGCATTCCATGTGTCCTCACTGTCCAGCAATTGCCTGAGCTCACAGGGCTGCAGGCTGGACTCCTTCCATCTACAGGCATTCAAGTTTCATTTAGAGATGTGTGCTTGCTACGTGTTTCTTAACCTCTTTATTTTCATCTTTAGAAAACTGATTTTTGTGCAAAAAATGTTTGTGTGTTGTTTTGGGTTTTCCTTGTAGTGGTTTAATGCACTTTGGCCTGGCAAAGGGGTTGGAAAAGACCTCTAAGATCAAGTCCAACCCTTAACCTAAGGAAGTCTTGTTCCATGAGGAAGACTATATTGTGGTGAAGCCTGCTCTTGTGCACTGCTGTGGTGGGGAAAGGGGATGTCAATTGTCAGGACTGATGTAGTGTATTGCTGTGGAACCATGCTGAGCCCTTCAATAGGCCTCCTGAGCCCCTCCACTTGAGAGCCAAGATCAAAACTTGATATGTTATTGACACAGGGAGCTGGAAATTCAACAGCTGTGAGTGAAACAACAGGAAAAAAAGGAACAGTTTTCAGGTGGGTGGGTGTGTGGTAGCACCAATTCAACTGCCAGAAATAAATCCTTTTCACCAGGTCAGCCCAGCACTGGGGTGCACTATGCAGCACTGATGTCTACTCCTGAGCTACAAGAGTGGCTTCTAGGGTTTTTAGCCTCATCTGCCAGGGGACACCACTGCAAATCAATTGTGTGAATTTCAAGGACAAAAGCCCTTTTTCCAAGGTAATGTTTCATTGGGTCAATCCCCCAACACACAGTGGTGAAAAGGCAGTGCCAGGGCACAGGTTCCAGCTTGCTGCCCCTCTGGCTGACCTCACTGGGCTGGGGACCACCACTTCTCGCTGCATGACTCACTGGTTTAAACATCCCAACAGGAGTTCAGCTTTGCCTTTTTGAGCCACAAGAGGTTAACTGCTAAGGGCTCGCTCCCACAAGTGGCTCAGCCATCCAACCATGGCACAGGGGAATGGCAGGCTTGGTTTGGGGTAAGCACAGCAGTAAATGGCCAAACATCATGCCTGGGCAGCGTGGCCTGATAACACCTGACTGGGGGGAGAGAAAAGGAAAGATGCCCTTGCCTGCAGTTGGCCAGAAAACAGTAATTGATATATTGGTGTGTTTACAGCTGTGACGGGCCCTGTCCTACAAAGGAAATGAAGAGGAAAGCTGGCTGCCAATAGTCTAAAAAAAAAAAAAATACTGATGGCCAGCATGCTTTTATAGTGAGCATGTTTGCCTTCAAGGAAGGTTACAAAGATAATTGGTAATTGTAGGTCAGACAGAATGAATTGCTGCAATTCATGGTAGAGTCATAAGTCCTGCACGGCCGCCAGGGGCTGTTGTTTTAAAAGCACAATATCGAAAAAAACCCAAAACATCAAAAAGGAAAAAGCACTATTTACAGCCCCTCCAGGACATTCAGCAAAACATCAGTTCAGTGAAATAAATTATTATCTATGTTCATGGGAGGCAGGGAGATAAGGTATATGCCTTTCCTGTGCCTTCATCCCACCCTGGAGTGTGGTGTGTCCAGTGCACTGCCACACACAAATGCCACCCCACAGCTCAGGATTTAGGGACTAGAGCTTGGGCAAGAACAAGAGGATGATTTTGTACCAGAGTACCTGTCTTAGTGAGGCTGGACTGGATCCCAGGCCCTGGGATAGCCCCACTCAGCACCTGCTGCTCAGCAGGATGGAGGAGATTAATACTCTCGGGACTGGTCCAGGTTTGTAGGAGAAAGAAAAGAGCTGGCAGAGGTAGTCCTGAGATGCCAAGGTGGGGAGGACACAGGGTTCCTGAGGTGGAACTAGGATAAAGCAGCAGCTACAACTTAGGGCTAGGTGGGTAAAAGAAGGGGCAATCATCAGTAAGGAAACTCAGCCACTGGCATTTTAATGATGGGAACAAGTAACTGTGTGTCTTGGAAAACTTGTAATCATTAAGAATGTGGTTAAAGAAGAGTAACAAAGGAGGAAGGTAAGTGTGGGCAGAAGTAACACTGCTAAAGGCTGAGCACATTTTGATACGGTAACTCTGAGAAATCCTATTCACTATCCTGACCATAAAGCCACAGGAGCAAGTCATCTTTTAGTGAATCTAGAATTAAGGACAGATGTACAAGCATGAGAAAGCACATTATAAAATATGAAAACAGAGAAATAGAATGTAACCCAGAATACATGTCAGTCACTCAACTTACTGGAATAAATTCACATAAACTCGATTATTGCAGGAAAAGTATCACGGAATTTTTAATGACTTTATTTATTTTGTTTCTGACTTAGAGTTCCTAGAAGCTTCAGATGGAAAACAGTTAATTTTGCCTCTCATCTCTGCAAGCAACAACTCAGTTTAACAAAGCTCAGAGAAATGAGTAAAATTATTTTCTCTCCTCTTCTTCCAGCAGAGAGCAGTGCCCCCTGTGAAGCTGCAGTGCTTTCTGGGCACTGTGGCTCCTGCTGCATAGTCACCTGCTTCCCCTCTGCACCTGTGGGTCATGGGACACGGGAAAGGAAAACAGGTTAAAACCCAGAAAAATATGACTGGGGCCTCAGCAAAGATGTCACAGAAATGAAAGGCATAGCTGGAATGAATGGCACTGTTTTTATCATGCTTTCAGAAAGGCACACCATTGCAGGGTGCTCTTTTCCCTGAGCACCACATTAGACATCACCAAGAAGCAGAGTTAGGTAACACAGCCTGAAAGCAACACAGAGGGTTGAGACGCTGAAAAAAGCATTCAGTATGTCTGTGCCCATTGGGTGCTAGTTTGTGGGTTGCTATATTATTAACCTAGGCTATTTTTACATCCCAGCCCTGAAAATCGTGCCAGGCGAATGAGGTGACTCACATCAGGTTGCACTAGCCTTGGTAACGAGGTGCATTTAGGGAAGCTGCCATTATCTGTGGCATTTTCCCATCTGAACCAGAGGCAATGGCCCCAGGGACCCCTGCTGCAGCTGTGACAGTCCCCAGGTCCCCTTGGCAGGCACAGTTCCTCTGCATAGTTGCTTGGTGATTGCTTTTGTTGATTTTCCCCCAGGGCTTTTTCCATGGTTATGCTAAGCAGCTCCAATGGGACCGTGCGTGTTGTGCAAACGGTATGTTTATTTCTAAAAAGTATGGGCTTTAAATGGTTCTTGGGACCTGTGCTGGCAGGAAGAGACCCCCAGGGCATGTGTAGATCTGTGTCCACCAAAAGACATGGGGAGCCAGGCTGGCCTGGTGAAAGGAAGGTGCCCATCCAAGGTGTCCGACCACCTAAATCCTGTTTCCCCCGTAGATGACATCCTGGCTCCAGCACCACCCAGGAGGGCACCAACACCCCGGCACACAGCAGCCTGCGAGGACTGACCTCTGCTGACCACTGGCAGGCACGGGCAGAGCCAGAAAACGAGGGCAAGAGGACCAGCACCAGAGTCAGTCTGCAGAGAGGAGAAGGTCTCATACTTTGTGTTAAGCTTTTCTCTCAGGCTCTGACTCAGCTGCTCTTCTCCTTCATTTTGTGGGGATTTTTCATGGTTTTAATATTTTAATTTCCATTCCATTTTATTTATTTGAATGATTTTTATTTGGTTTCCGTTTTCATTCATTTGTATTGTGTCTCGTTTAATATTTACTAGTTATTCAAAAGTTATAAAAACCATATTTAAATAATGACAATTATACCTATTTAATTCAAATTAACTTCTCCTTTACATCTGCTGTTTCCATGTTCCCACTAAATTTTTTTATGCTGTGAAAATATTTGGAAAAAGCTTAAATAATTGGAAAAAAAATATCAACCTTTCCCCCTTTTCTTCTTAAGAGACGTATAATTATCTTTTTTTCCCAAAGTGTTCCTTTGAAAACTTTTGCCAATTTCCGATCATACTGACATGTTTGGTCCTTCCTCCTTAGAGCTACACAGCACACTGCCTGCATAGTAATTTCATTAGACGCACTGATTTTGCCAAAGGGCAGCACTAAAGATGTTATCTCCCATGATTCAAAGGCGGGTTTGAGCCTTTAATTCTGACTTTTTTTTTTGGTTGGGTTGTTTTTTTGTTTGGTTGGTTGGGGTTTTTTCTTTTCAAAGCTACAAAAAAAACAGAGGGGGAGGGGGGGGAAAGAAATCCACTCTCTTAAATTGCTGAGATGTGCTTATTCCTCGACGTGTAGCGAGCACGGACGGAGTAATTCGGTGTAGGCATGTCACATTCAATGTGCTGAAAGCATATTCATGTCAATCCGGGGCTTGGGGTGCTCCCCCTCACCATATGGAGGGGGCCCGGCAGCTGCTGCGGCTCTCGTGGTAAGAACCCGCCTGCTGCACCATATGCTGCTGCTGCTGCTGCTGCTGCGGCTGCTGCGGTGTCCCCGGCAAGCACAAGCCCAGCCAAGGCGCGGGGGCTGGGGGTGCTCCTCTAAGCCATTTGCTCTGTCAGAGAAAATAAGCTAAGCAGCTTATCGTGGCATCAGCGCACGTAGCTCGGAGGACTGACCTAGCGGCACCTTGGTGGTGGGAGAGACTGGCAGGAGCGTGAGTGGGACCTGGGCAAAGGGTCGCTGCTGGTTTTATCCAGAAGAGGACACTTAGGCCACGAAGCAGAGGAAAACAGAAAATTAAGAACCACAGTAAATTAATAAAATAAAATAAATATCAAATGAGTGATGCCTGGAAAGCGATCCTGCGAGTTATTTTTCACTGCAGCTCTCCAAAAATACCCTGATGTGTGGGTGTCTATTAAAAGCAAGCTGTGTCTGGGTTTCAGAGCAAGGTATGAACTCATTCCAAGGACTAATTGCAGTTATGCCACCCATAGGGAAAAAATGCTGGAGTCTGGAAAAAACCAGACTTCCAAGAGACTCAAGCACCAGTAACCTTCTCAAATGAAACAAAAGAGAGTGGAGAGATAAGGTATGAGGAGAACATACAAGTATTTGCTGCAAGATTAAAAGGAAGACCTATTAATTAGACAGAGTGGGGTACAGAGTGGGGTACTAGGCATGGCTAGTTGAGGAACACACTTACTTATAAAAAAAATTTATTTAGAAGATCAAAGTATTCAGTAGAACCAAAGATTGAAAAGAGCTAGACAAATCAAAACACTGAGAATGCAACATCCATGGGAGGGGAAAGCTGGACTGTCTGATTAACCTTCTCCTCACTCTGACAGATCACACTTAATGCACATGTTAATGCTCCTAGACACTGCACTTACCAAGAGCAGCCCTCATCCTTGTTTAAGATAATAGCAGCTTTGCCATTGGCTTTGATGAAGCCAGAAATTGAAACAAAACCCAGAAAATTATCTCCTTGTTCTCCACTGCTGGGTTATTTAAAATGGAAGGAGATTGTGACCCTGAATTTTCTGGCTTCTTCTAGCTCCTGCTTACATGCTTTTATTGCTGCTTTTCTGAAAAGTAAATCTGAGAAAGCCACAAAACTGATAGATACTTTTCCCATTTTCTTGACTTATGATTGCTTTTTGTTCCAAAAGTGTCTTTGGAAGTCTTTTCCAGGCCAAAATACCTGAAATGGCCTTTAAAAAAAAAGCCAATCTTCATCAGCAATGTCTTGCTGCTAGAGAAAATGATTAGCTTTTGATTAATCAAGAGTTTTGATTAATGAAGGACCAGTCTTTCATGTTATACTGTACCTCATTTTTCAAACCAGCATTATTATTTACACACTGGCTCAGCTGCACTACAATTTTCTTTGCAAATTCATATTTTGACAAATTATATGGCAATTTTTTCACACTGCAATTATTTTGTGAAACAGAGTTTTACTACTGAATATTCATAGAGCTGTAAGAACACTGCTCACTCATGTACATAAATTACACATCTCCTCCACATTTTTCCTTTCCCCAAATTATAATGCTTCCATGAGAATGTAAAGAGAGCTTGTTCTGTATCCTGTAGCCCTTGGCAGAAGAAAGCATGGATGAAACAAGAAAGGCAAAGAGACATATCTGAAAGCCCCTCTCAGGAGGCAAAGAGCATACCTTTGTACCAGAAAAGAAGAGACAGCAGGACGCTTCCCATCTTGAACTGCATCCTTTCCTTCCTCTGTTGTGAATAGCTCCTTAGCGTACTGCTTGGCTTGATGGGAAGGCATGAGATTAACTTAAGCGTTGCCTAAGCACCTTACTCTCCTCCATTCTCATGATTTCCTCAAGCACCATCAAGCCAACCACACAATTATTACCATCAAGCTCCATCCTAGAGGATGTGTCATCTGCAACAGTTTTGTAAGGGAACAAGTACTGAGGTACTGACACTCTGAGCATGAGTCTGATTTGCAATGCAGACGTATGTCCAAACAAACAAGGATATACCTACCTAGAAACCACACATACCCCCTACAGAAATGCAGATGACTAATGCTTATAAAAGATACATAGTATATATTGTCTATTGTATATAGCATGTATTCATTGTCTTCTATCCCAATTCCTTACCTCTACACTATCAATGCCTTTCCTAATAATACTTGTGTATAGAAGTCTGCCCTGGCTTTATTGTTCTTCCAGTCACCTAGTTGCTAAAAATTGCAATTAGTAGATCAAACAAAAATAGCACTTTTTGGTTGCTTACTTGCTAGGCTGTAAAAATCTCAAATGAAGAATGTACACCTGCCTTCACTAACAGTTCTACCTATAGTATCCTTTCAACAGGCTTACATTCAAAAGAGTAATAAATTTGATTTCAAATTGATTGAAAGATTCAAGCTAAGAGACTACTAGTGATTCCAGTGGATCTTGTACCCATTCCTCCAATCTCTGCTAATTATGTGCAATTAGCAGTGAATTTTTAATGAAGGCTTTTGAAAGCAATTGCTTCAGAAGCAGCTAGCTTTGTTTCAAAAGATCACAGATTGTATGCACTGGGAATAGATTAAAGTGCTAAATAGATGACATAGGCTGCTGTGAAGTTAAGCTAGTCGTGTCTCTAGTCTTCTGGTCTACATCCATTCAAAAAATGCTGTGCAAACAAGGATGATAGCTTTTTGAAAACAGTCCCCTATGCAGGATTCATCTCACTTGTCTTTGGATACTCACAAATTTGGAATGCCCTGTAAATGGGTTGTCAGGTACAGAATCACACTGCAGTTGACCTCCAGCATCAATACACCCGGCCTCACCAAAGCATGTGACATGGATGGAATGAGTCTCCTGTCAAGAGGCCTCACTGCTTTGCTCAGGCTCAAGGAGTTTAACCTTCTCAACCCAACACTTTCCCCAATTTAACCTGCCTACATGGAGAGGTGGGTTTATCACAGGCAGACCTCTGCACAGTCACAGCCATTCTGTTTCATGGACCTGGGCCACCTCAACCCAAACACTGGGGGAAAATCCATGCATGACCAAGGGCAGCTCGTCCCAGGCACCAGGAAGGTCATTTGCTTAAGGGCAGGGGACAACTCCTGATTTTGTGTCAGACACCTTATGTTCATATGCAGCACACCTCTTGGGGCAGTGAGACCCACCAGAAGGTCCAGCCAGGGGGTAAAGGAACATGAGCCTCATTGAGGGTACCAGGGCACCTCTGGGCATTTGCTGCAGCATCTCCCTCCAGGCTCTACACAGTATCCAGACAAGGGTCTCTCTCCTTCTTTTTGTTGTCCAGTCTAAAATGGTCTGCCACAGAGACAGAGATTTCCTGAGCTGATGAAGACATTGCAATATCTATCCACTCTCTGCAATGATGAGCAGTTGGTATCTAAATCCCATGGGTTTGAAAATCCCAGCTTAAAAATCCCTAAATAACTTCATCCACACATCTCTTGGAAAACCAGACCATGGCTTCAGCCTCTCACCTTATGGCCTCATAAGCACAGGTCACAGGGAAGCAGAGCTGCCCACACAGAGAGAAATCACCTACCATTTTTTAAGTAAGCAAAGCTCAATTCTTTCCCATCACCCCAAGCAGTTTAAAATCAGCTTGGTTTATGGTCAACCCCACCCTTCAAATAGGTTTTGATTTTTTGTAAGAAGTGCACAATAGCTCAGGGAACGTGTTCAGAAATAGCACAGCTCTTATCAAAGAACATTTCGTCCAAAGAGACACTCTTAAGACTGGTCCCTGCCCAGCTATAAAATTCCCTCCACAAAGAAAGAAAGGCAGCCTTTGTTTAAAAAGTGTCTGTAGCATTCAAAAAATCAAACTGGTTCACGTGAAGATTAGAAGAACCTTAAAATTAAAGTCTTTGTATGCAGTTCGGGCCCTTGTGCCTAATGGTGTTGATGGTCCTTCATTTTAATAACTGTAAACAGCAAAACCACACTGTCACTGCAGTCAACATTGCTAAATGAATCATGTAGTTAATTACTAGAAAGCATAAAAATATTTTCAGGTACAGAAGACAGAAAACATTTAAAAGCCAGTACACAATACAGGACCAGAAAGGGCTTCAGTTGCCCTTTATAAAACGTAGAAATACAATCCTAAAAAGGATGAAAATGAGTCTGGCATTGATTACAGAACAAAACTGAGACTAGTACAAATGGCCCAAATTATGATGGTTTGGTGACAATTCCCACTGCTGTGTAAAACAGGGACAGGAACTGCCTGGGCAGGTTTGCTCTTTTGGCCATACATCTTCTCCAGCTCCAGCTTGTGTCGTGCTGGCCCTAAGACATTTTGGCATGTTTTCATAGCCATCAGAAATCTTGGCGTGTTTTCCTCCCCCAAATTGTAGGACATAACACAAAGATCACCCTGCACCATTGGGATGCTTTTAGTCTGACTGACAGTGCGTGTGTGTGGCCTCGGAGGGGAAGCAGGAGGCAAAAGTACTCGTGCGTGACAGAGAAGTGCAACTCTCCACAGCGATTTCATGTTTCTCCCAAAGCCAGGGTGCCAGACAGCTCAATCAGAGTGGCACACGTGGATTTGTGTGTCTGCAAACTGAACACACACAACACACAGTGTCTCAGCAGGAATGTGTGACTGGCATGCTTTTGTTTTAGCACAGTTAGGGAACGTACAAAATACACATTTATACATATATGTGTGAACCACGGACATCTCTCAGAAACAGGATACTGATGTGTGGAGAGAGCAAGACTGCCAACACTTTAAGAGCTTGAGTCAAACCATCAGGAGCTGGATCTCCTCAAGATGGATGAAGCTACGCTGGTCTTCACACACTTAAGATCTAGAATAAAATGTTCTTTCTACAAGTCTGATGTGTGAGCCTAAGGTCTCTTCTGAAAACGACCTTTTTTCCCAAATGCAAGAAACCACGATGCAGACAGTTATTCCATGCTGGCCACCAGGATTAGGCCCACTCCCTGTAACACCCACTTGGAGGGTGCTGTGGCTGTCGATAGCAGGATAAGCACCATGGGATCACCATCACTATTAGAGCCAGTCTGTGGGAGACAGTCTACCCAAGAGGTGGGACACATTGCTTTGCCTTCATCCCCTGTGGGCTGCACACACACCGCTAAGCAAAATAACCTGAGGAAAGCCAGACCTGAGCATGTCTGCACTTTTAGGTTGCAGGATACAAGGCCCTTAGTATCGGTATGGTGCTTAATGTCATGACCTTGGCATGCTAGGTCTCCCTATGTGATCTATGAGTGTTTTCTGCCCAAAAGACCTTCTGCTTCCTGGCCCAGGTATCCCTGCATTGGTCTGCAGTGACTGACTGAAGCTTGCCCATACCTCAGAGTGTTTCTTTAGTAAGAGCAAGCACTAACAAAGGTTAACAGTTTTCTTAATATGATGATGATTAAGGAAAGTTTCTTAATAAGACTCTGATTAAGGTAAGTTAAGCCAATACTTTTTCTTTAATCTTTCAGATAGGTAAATCACACCTTCTCATTCTGATCCTGCAAAGATACTGAAGAGCTAACTCCAGGTCAGTGGAGCTCAGGGATTTTCCTCCTCCTGCAGAGATGTCTGAGCCCCAGCACTCTTAGGGCTCCCACACACAGACAGATGCTGTGCCAGCATCCATGCCCAGAGGGTACCCTTTTCTGAAGGCTTGCACCTGCAAAATGAGAAAACATGTTATAATTTAAAAGTGAAACTGCTCCGAGGCAAGCTGAGATGGCTCTTTCTTTCCTAATTAATAAAAACGATACACACACTACAGGGGGAAACAAGGATGGAGCTAACCGTCCTTGCTAGCTCCGCTCCGGTCCGTCCCTGTGAGCATCTCCCCGAGGATGCACAGGCTGCAGACTCCACCGCTGCCTCTGTCCCCGCCCGGCAGGAGGCACAGGCTGCTGCTTCCCTCGCTGTGGTCTCCGTGGTTACCCACCCAGGAACCACGGTCAGGCGGGATCCCTCTCCCGCTGGGAAGGGCTCCTTCCGCAGGCGGGCGTTCAGCCCCCGCCGAGGATGCAGCCTGTGCAGAGGATACCGAGGGACAGGGTTTCCCACTGAAGGGCGCCTTTCTGCTCCGCCTCTGCCGCAGGCAGCACCCGCGCCTTCTTCAGTGCCCAGGAGGCTGTCCGTCTGCAGCAGGAAACAGCTAAACCGGCACTGCTCGCTCCGAGGGAAATCATGAAAACTGACGGCGAGCCAAAGAAATAAAAAAAGCGGAATTTGGCGCTGGTTCCACTGGGGCTCGAACCCAGGACCTTCTGCGTGTAAAGCAGACGTGATAACCACTACACTATGGAACCGCCACGCAGGCTCACGCCCGCCGCTCTGCCCCTATCGACGCGGCGCCGGCCGCGCCTCCTTCCCCCAGCCACCAGGGAAGGGTCTTACTCTCTTTTTAATCGCTGGCTCACTAAAAACACTTGTAGCAATCAAAAATTGCCCCAGTGCGTTTCCTACCCCTCAGATAGCTACAGAGGGGCAGTGAATGACCTCAGGAGCTCCAGGTTAGGCTTCTGTGCCCCAGCGTGCTGGGGCAGCCGCGGGCCCCGCCGAGCTCGGCCCACGGGGGCAGGCGGCGAGCCTTACAGCCTTGTTTATGTGGGTGCTGTGTCCGCCCCTTCCCCTGCCCCTGTTCGGTGCACGCTGTACCGAGTGCGGTCGGCACGCCTTTGCCTTCGCGCTGTGTGCTCCCCACGCCACCGCTGCCTCCGGCCCCGCTGCGGAACGGGCTGCCCGGCCCTCCTGCGCCCCGCCGCGCCCGGGGTTTGCCGGGGCATGGCAGGCTGGCCCGAGGGTGACAAAAAGGTTGGGCCGAGCGTCGCCAGGGCGGCCCGGCCGTGTGGGGAGCTCTGCCGTGAGGGGAGAGCCCGGCCGTGAGGGGGGAGCCCGGCCGTG